>BOPP01000144.1:1658170-1689312 GCA_017312745.1 Gryllus bimaculatus
TATTTATAGTTAAAATGATTGTAAGGATTCTGGAACTCAAGAAAATGTGCGCAGATGATACTCTTCTCCTCACGTCACATACAGTTTTATACTGTTTTGTTTTGACAAAATAAATCTGAATATTTCATAAAATTCTACGTGAAACCAAGATTCGATATCGGTTACGATGTTGTTAGTCCACAATCACAAACCCGTCTGTCCATATGCATTTTTCCATTGCCCCTTCCACACCTCGCAGTTTGAAACAAAGGACACCTCTTCTCTTTGCCAAGCCCGTTGTACCTTTCCACTTTCCATTTTACAATTGTCTTTATATTTCTCTAATTTCTTTGCAGCAATAACTACTAATTAAAAATTCAAATAATACTATTAATTCCTTTTCACATTTCTAAATTTCTAATCTTCTTATATTTAAAATGTTTATGTAATCGCTCATCTCGTGTAAAACACATTCAATTGTCATTGCCTAATATATGATCATTACTTTGATTAAACCTTTTCGAAAGTAACATGGACTTCGTGCAACTGTTTATTTATTTCCTAAATTTCTTTGTTTATTCATTTACGGCTCACAGGTCTGCTAACAGCACAGTTCCTTGGATTTTACAAATAAGAAACACTTTACACATCTACCATTGCACCTTCGACTGTTTGTTTCTTTACTAAATATGACAATTTCGGTTATTTCGTCCAGTTTTTAAAAATATTTATTGGAACGCGTCCGAGCGGAGAGTCCACGACGTACTGTTTGTTTACCTCCACGCGTAACGCTAGAGAAATATTTAACACGAAGCTGTATGATGAGACTGAAATAATATAGGAGACGATTTTTAATTCTTTCTGAATTATTGCTGAATCTAAGAATCCGTTTATGCAGGCCATTTCAATTAGTGTACTATTTGCAATCGACATGTCTGCGCAACATTTTTACTGTATATAATGTCGCCAGATCTCAAATAATAGGAGACACTATGTATGGACACATACTAATAATCTAAATTAATATTACATTCTAAGTACACTAACTGGATTGCTAATGCACAGGTTATGTGAATAATTGGAACAAGTGATGATCATTAGTTACTTTCTATGAATCTGTACAGAGAAAATCGTATGTTTGATCTCATCCGAGGAAACAAACCTGGTCACCACTTACCCTTCCCGTTGTCCCTAACATATTTACTATACAAGTTATCATTTCCGATTGCTCTTATCTTGCTAACAAAAATTGAGGATAGTAATCTTGGACTGTGAACACGTACGATTCTAGTTAAGGGAGATTTTAAAATATAATTTGTAGTTTTCTCTATTACCCAAACTGACATCCCAAACCATAGGAAACGTACACAAATACAACGCAAGCAATTGTTGTGACGTAGGACGCTTTATCGCACCAGACGAAATCTTTATGAGAAAAATGATGTAGCGTAATGACAGTTCTTCTAACATACGTCTACTACTATTTATCATTCCATCTGCTAATATACGAACTATTTGTGATCTAAGTTAAATACACGTACTCGATGTAGTCGAAATGAAGTATTTTCTTGTTCTGTATTCCTTTTTACTGTGACTTACATTGCCAGTATGTAGTTGTGTTTTGCCTTTGTTTGTATTATTCTACCATCGTATTTTCTTGTTCACTACATGTATGTAGTGAAAAAGATGTCATCCCTGTAAAATTAAAAATATTATATCTAAATAGAAAATCTCTCTCAAATACAATAGTAACTGCAATACTTCATCTTCTTCCACATTTTGTTTTGCTAAAAAAACGATCGGTGCATTGAAAGATATAAAATTTTCCAAAAAGTTAGAATGACGAGTAACGATATCAAAAGAAAATCTTGTAGACTAATGACGATAATAATAATAATAATATTAATAAATATAAATGTCTCAGTAGTATTTGTTATTATCTAGATGGAATTAAGCATATTTTTAAAAGCAAAACCCATTTTCGAAAATTGTGGTTTGTGACCAAAACAACTCCATTTTAATTTGGTTCTCGTACGTCTCAATACCTGAAATATTCTTCTTCAGTGTCTGAAGAACTGTCAATTCTTATGTAAACATTCTACTCAGAACCAGCAACGCTCGTGTTTTGGGGCTATTTTTGTATTGCTAATACATGGTTTTCAGCATCATTTCATTTTGTTTTCTAAATTCATTATTCAGCAATTGATAACATCGTTTTTCCCTATATCATTTCCTATCGGGAGGCATCCATTTTAACGAAGTATGGCTTATTTACAAAGATTAGAGAGAAACAACGAGACAATATGTCATTCACCTTTGTGAAAATATAATTAATCTGCGTTTACTTCTGACTTACCTTACTTTAATGTATGAATAGCATTTCTTTCTTTTAGAAAGCAATATTACTATCTAAATACAATTTACATGGTGTATTTCTTATATCATTTTCAACGATACGACACTTTGAGAAGAATTTTAATCAAAATAAAAAAATGCTTCCACAAAGATGCAGAGAAATGTGGACTGAAGGTAAAATTAGAATAACCTTTTAGACAACATCAAAACATTTAAACTGACAGATTGTATCTAGTAGAATGCCTAGTTACATTTTCTCAGAAATGGGTCATACAAATTGCACGTTTAACTATGCCTGTGCTAGACTATCTTTTCTTACTTAGGAAAGTATGCTGTTGTAGTAGAACATAGTGTGAAGTCTTTTATGTTTTGCAAATTGGATAGAATATATTTTAATTTACACCAAATAGTAAAAAATGTTGGATAGTGTTATAATTAAGTAGAAAACCCATGTGCATAGTAACATTTATTATTAATAATTTGCATTGTTACAAAATTATTATTATTTGTTACAAAAATATTTATTATTATTATTATTATTATTATTATTATTATTATTAGGTGATTCTGTTGAAACAACTTATGCAGAAACTTGGGTTCAAATTGTGAGTGCAATATAGACTTCAGTGTCCATGGGTTAACAGTTAGGAGAAACTAAAGAACCAATGAATTAATTGAATGACCCCAATGACGATGTTCTTATATTTTTTGACAACCTTCGGTATACTCGTACACTCTACTCCGTGACTCTCTTCTTTATGTCTTCGTTCTTCATGGATTTTTAAAATTATATTTTCCCCCTCGTTATCTCCACAACAGTTTTCCTTCATGATTCCACGGCGATAATACATAAGCTCTTCTCACTCAGTTAGGTAAAATATTGACCATGATTAAAACGCAATCTGAGTCTGCTATCAATTACCGCCATTAACCACTTTAGGGCGGTCGACCATTTCAACAAAACCTTCCTAGCTCATTCTAGGATATCCCCCACTATGATTCTCGCTACCTCCTTTGAAGCCTCCACGATCCTCTACGTTTCTACTCAAACGATTTCTGTCTCCTCTTTGTTTTTGTTGCGTGTTCGATGCAAGTTGTAAACATTTAGCAATTGTATCAAGAGCATTATGAAGTGGTATAGAGGGAAATGGCCTATCCATAAATGGAATGCGATCAGTGTCAACATCGAAATGACTTGTTGGGTATCCTCCAGAATTACTTTCATCACTGCCTGAAGCTCCTTTATGGTCTGGGCAAGCCCATCCACCATTTCCAAGGGAATCTTGCATTACATTTCCTGCGTTGTATTCATTGTCGTTTTCCCCCATGTAATCGGAATCGTTGGCAACATCTCTCGTACTGTTTACAGGTTCATTCTGACAGAAAAGATCTTCATTGGCGTAAGTTGTCTTTTGTAAAGACTGAATCAAATTACACAACAAATCCATCACTGTTCCTGGAGCCCATTGACCGCTTTCGCTGTGAGTAGGAGTTTCTTGATTGGTTCCGGTTCGCGATCCAGATGCCGCCATTACTACAACAGATGTGCAGATTGGCAATTTCAAAAATACATAATCGTAATATATATATATATATATATATATATATATATATATATGTGTGTGTGTGTGTGTGTGTGTGTGTGTGTGTGTGTGTGTGTGTGTGTGTGTGTTTGTGTGTTTGCCACTAAAGAAAAGTGGTGTTTCCGAAATAATCTTAGACTAGAATTCCGATATAGATATATATAGATTCCGATATAGAATTCCGATACTAGAATTCCGTTTAAATTTTGTCGTTGTTTTATTTGAAATGAGAAATGTACGGCAATTTTAAAGCACTTTATATTTTAAAAATATTTTTTCTTGGTAATCAATGAGGCCTCAATATACACATACCATCCAAATTCGAAGTAAATACGATAATTTATTGCTGACACATTTATATTAACTTAAGTGTTTGAAAATGAGAAATCCAGTGTCTTAGTTTGTAATCATTGCCGTTTGTAATAATTCGTGAGCCATAAAGTATTTTCAGAAAATTGTGTTCATATAATCGATAACATGCCTAAAATGACGCCTAGTTGGAAATGAAAACATCTAGTAGCACTCAATTCAACAACTGTGAATCTTGTAATGCTATTTTGGCTTTTATTAAGATTACAAGATAGTAATAAGTATAATTCAAATCTGATTCTATCATACGAATATGTAATGTGTATGTCTTTACCTCCAAAGAAAAGTATTGCTCTCTAGATAGTCTTCGACTTAAATTCCGCAATTCTAGTTTAATTTTCTTGTTGTTTGTATTTGAAATGTACGGCAATTTTAGTGCACTTTAGAATAAAAAAAATTCTTGACAATCAATGAGGCTTCAATAAACACATTACATCGAAATTCGAAGAAAATACGATCATTTATTCCTGACACATTTGCATTCACTTAAGTAACGATCTACCAACCAATGATCAAAATCCATGCCACATGCATTTTGCATTTTTTTTGTTATTTCTATGTTGGATGTGAATATCTCCATCATTAGTATCGAATGATTGTGAATCTCTCCACGATTAGTATCAAATTCGTGTTAGGTGGTGGAGGCGAAAACTACGAAAATGCAAGATCTGAACACATTTGTCGTAGACGAAAAAGCAAGAAGAAAGTGGGGACCCATCAATAAAAATCCCGTCAGTGTATGCCGGCACATGCGCAGTATAATTCTTTCTACTATTGTTGTGTTACGTTTTATATATTCACGGCGTGTAAAAAACTCTTTAATATCTCCACCGTACAACTTACCTCGTGAGACGTCGTCAATGCCGTATCAAGTCAGAACCTGAAATCGCGAGATCTTTCCAAGAAAATTTTTAACGCCCATCATGATCAAAGAAAACAAACCATTACATTTCTTGCCTATAGTGATCGTGGGCCACGTCAGCTGAATTAAGTTCCTCTTGCGTCATTCAAAACAAACAGTCCGTTAGGAAAATAATTGATGTTTTACCAGTTCAATTGTGAAGAAGTAATAAAATAAAACAATAACCTTTACAAATTTATAAAAGGTCAACCGAAAGGTGAAATTGCCTTTCTTATGCACCGCCTAGTGAAGAACTCATTGGATCTCTTTGAAGAAACTTTATTTTAAGATTATAAGTATGGCTTTATGACTTCTTATTAAAAAGAAAGGCATTGTATGATTGATTCATTGGCTCTTTAAACTATCTTTTCATTCTTTGATGGAACAATTGAACCGGAGTATTACCTCGGGTGAGAGACAGTGAAATCAGTGCATTAAAAAGATTTCCCAATCGTCTGCTTTTATAACATTAAATAATATTTGTTACCCTAACCTCAAATTTTACTTTCTTAAGTACACAATATTAAGAAAGTTTTGTATTACTGCGATAAATCTTTTTTTTTCTAGATTTTAACAAAAGTACACCTTTTTTATGTCTTTGACACTGTGAATCCTCGAAAACGTCGGACGTCAGTCCACCAATCCAGATTAATGTACTCATTAACATACGATGCTGACTCATTACATATAAACATTTTTTTTAAATACTCGTAGTTATTCTTTGGAAGTCATATTCAAAGAGAGCACAATGAAATTATAAAACTAATAAATCCCGATTTTCGTAGGTAACGCTACATCTGCTATGGAAATTTTCATAATAAATTCCTTCTTCGGAAAGGTAAGAAAACTTTTTCACGAATAAAATCAATTAATTATTACAATAATACTGTGTATTTAATTTATCCTAACATTTCAATAAATGTTGCATGCGAACTGCAATACTTAGATCGTGCAGGTGCATTTCAAACATCAAGAGATAACAGAGATTACAATACATGTAACAAACTAGTTTTAAAAAAATAATTTACTTGAACGCATAATTTTCAGTCATTTTTTTTAATATTGCACAACCACAATAAATACTTCCAAAATATGTATATGATATTTGTTTATTTAATAAAATTGATTGTTCTGTCTCCCACGTTTCGGAGACTGTCCTGTCTCTCTCATCAGGTACAGATTCACCCAAGCATTGCGATTACGAGCTACATAAGGTGTTGATTTTTAATGAAATCCGATCTTATTTCCTGCTACGGTCTTGATAGCTGACGTGAAAACCAGTTGCAAGTAGTAGAACTAGGTTTTCAGACACATTGTTTGAATCACTGAAACATGATGGAACTTCAATTACTACAGAAATTATATATCATAATTACGAACCAGAACAATGTCTAAAAGTATTTAAAACGAGTATTTCCAAATGATGTTTCTGGCAAATATGCTTGCAGGTACGCACCAATGGGAGAAATTGTAGTTATTATTACTTCCTGGTGTAGTAGTTCGCGCGATCTTTCCATATCCTACCTTGTCCTATTCTACCCCTTACTTACTTAAACTTACATGCACTACACTGTTGGGAGCTTAGAGCTTGTCCGGATGGGTCAGTGCCCCACTGATGGGAGATACCTGGTTGGGAAAACAAAGCCAGTCAGCGATAGGTCGACGTTGAATCTCATGCAGCGGGGCACGATCACAGTCCTCTCCAAGGCAAAAACATGCGATACACTTACGGGAGTAATGACCTTAGCAGTCGGCGTGCCCGGAATAGCTAGTAATCAAACAATCAATCAAAACAAGCGCACCAAATGATTTCAAGAATTTACTGCAACTAGATTCCCAATTCTATTAAGTACGTGCAAACGTGGCAACAGGGCATGAACAGATGTCACGGCAGACCCTCTGTCTGGAAGGTTCTGGAGTTCGAGCCCCGACGGTGGCAGGATCGTGGACACTAGTGAACCACTTTACACGTATCCAAGTGAATGGTTCACTCTTTGTGTTTTTCTTGTGACACTGAAGACTATTCTTGAGGCATCCAGCAAAATTCATAAAATCAGAATGGTTCCAAGTTCTATAACCTGAAAACACTTGTTCTCCCCTAGAGAAAGTACCAATTAAATACAAATCATGGGGATAATATATTGGTATTTGCAGTCTCCTCTTTTGTTTCTTTATCGACCCACAGTCAATGTAGCATTTCATGTAGTTCACTAACCATGAACTTATGATCCACAATTTAAAGATTTACATTATCTTTCATGACTTCCAAAAACATACTGGCCAGAGGGAGATTTTTATTCGCACTCCGGCATGTGTAATAATATAAGACAACAAGTTTGACTTCTGTTGATAGACAGGTCAGTATTTTAATAATACATGGAGCTATGTGGTCGCCTCTACACTTATTCCTTCTTCGTCATGTCGCATGTAGCATTTGACATCTTTTTGGCTTGTTATGTTATTTTGCAAGTACTATGTTGGCCCTTGTAAAATGTTACAAAAGTATTGAGGCACATTGCCGGCAGTCACTGTTGTAAATCAAAGTAATAGCATTTAAAGCTTTTATCTACTTTACCATTTTCTTTGTCCGTGCGTTAAGCTTGTTCAGCCTCGTGATTTCGTCATAAATTGCTTGAATCCTGCCATCAGAAGCAAATTTTCTCTGAATGTGTAGAAGATCACACATGTGGCAAGTGTCAATCACCAGTTTCTTAAAGGAAATATTTATTTAATGACATTGTCATTCGTAAATGTTTCTTGATACAGAATTTTCAACTGTAGATTGTTTGTTCAACCAATATAAGATCTGTAGATTGTAATGAAATGGTAAATACTTATTTTCACTCTTGGTTCCTATTTAGTGCGATCAGTACAAAAGAAAAGAATTATATGATTACTTACTTCTTGTGACTTAATTCCATTTGTATTATGTGTGGGTACTTTTCGGCCTCGTTTAAACCTTATCAGTTAGACCTGATACACTCTGATTTTTGTTTTGTGTAGTTTTGGTTATAAACATTTTGGGTACATTCACAGTTAGTGAAATGATTTCGACAAATCTCTGTACAGTCGCGCCTTATTTTAAAATAAAATAAATTTGACTATTTCTGATTTTGTGAATCCATGGTTTTCACATATTTTCCTAAACGTTTTTGGTTTTCTAGAAACTCAAACCAGACATCAAAGCAACTCTCTAATCCCTATTGCTTAATCACCCAATACTTTTCAAAGACTGTGTTTTATTGGCTTGCTTTCATATGTAGACGTCTTTCACTATTATTTCTATCACTATTTTCACCGGTCAAATAGCAACGGCGATTTTCCTTCTCTGGTCGATTGGCAACGTCGATTTGTCTCTACCGGTCGTGTGGCAACGTTGATTTGCCTCCACGGGCCAAATGTCAAAATCGATTTGCATCCTCCAGTCAAATAGCATCCTCAGTGTACCTCCACCAGTCGAATGGCAACGTCAATTTTTTTCTACCGATCGAATGGAAGTCATTATCAACCAACGCTCTCGAACGAGGTTCAACCTTTTTTCTTTCGCCCAATAGTTTACAAGACAAGCATCCTGTGAAATGTAATAGGTTAGAATTTAATAGATATATCTCAACAAAATAAACGAAGTTTAATAAATAGAAATGACACATGGACTCCATTTAAAAATTGATCCGTTTTTGAAGCTTACATAATGAACTGTCTTTGTTGCTGGGAGATTCACAATCGATACAGAGCGTTAGTCCTGAATTCTGCATTTATAATTTTAAAAATTATGAATTACATTAATACCATTTTTATAAACCAAATATTATTTTAATTTCAGACACACGACACTTTTTGACACTTATTAAATCCCTTATTATTTAAATCTGAGGACTGCGAATTCCAGCTCGGTCTATTTCAATCGCTAGCGCCAACAGTTGAGTTGCCTTTCCCCGTCGCATAGCAACTGGAAATCATTACCGACCGCGCTCTCGAACGAGTGTCAACCTCTCTAATCGACTTTCCAGGCTCCCAGGGGCGATGTGCCGCGCGTCAATAATTGAGCATCGAGGTGCGCTGCGCCGCTGTTGCGTAAGAGGACGAAGACCTTTGCGTGACGTCACGTTGCGCCTGTCTTTAACGCGCGAGACGTGCGTCAGATTTGTGGGGGGATGATTGATTGACTGTTCGTGATTCCAAGCGCATCAACTGCTAATAACATTATCCCCGTAAGTGTAGTGTATGTTTTTCTCCTCGAGAGGTGGAATTGGCCGTCCCCTGCTCAATGCCGAGATCTAGCGCCGAGCTATGAGTAAGCGGTTTTTCCCCTAACCAGGTATCTCTCACCAGGTGGGCACCGCCTCAGCAAGGTATAAGCACCTGACTGATCTCTCGGCATGTGTATGTTAGTGTGTATGTAAGTAAAGAGTGAGGATAGGACAAGGAAGAGAAAGGAATGATCGCGCGTGATCAGTAGCCCGTATCTTAGAATAATGTCCCCGCGTTCAGCTGGTGTTAACCGGAGAAACCATGGAAAAATACTGATCAGAGCAACAGTCCGCTACAATTTTCCTCCAGGCCGCGACTGAATTCGACCGCGCTGAGAAGCTAGTGTCGAAAACACTACCACCGTCGGAACTCGACTCTAGGACCACTCGGTTAGAGACAATGGTCTTCCCCCTGCTGAATAGCGAATATCAGAGGAGGCCGAGACATCGCCTTACGGTTTTTCCCCAATTTCCCAGTAGCGGGCCACCGCCGGGACAATCTCGAAGCTTCCGACCTGTGTGGTAGTGTAGTGCACGTAAGTAAAAGTGCGTGTAAGAAAGGGATGCGGATAGGACAAGGAAGAGGAAGGAAAGATCGCGCTCGATAGGTGGGCGTTAGCGTAGTGCTCCAGCATTCACCTGGTGTTGATTGCAAACACCATAGAAAAGTACCGATCAGAACAGCTGACTCATGTAATTTTTGTCTAAACAGCGGTTGCCTTTGACCTAGCTGCGTAGTTAGTGTCGAGAATCCTGCCACTCTCAAAATTCGACCCATGAGGCCTTCCAGGTGTAGACACTGCAGTGACATTAATTGCTGACCTGAGCCATTCTGTTTCCGATCTGTTGAATATGGTTTACAATAATTTTCATCATTTCTATTGTTATTGTCTTTCTTTTTTGTTATTTAAGGTCTTCTCAATACGTAGATCGCAGGCGATCACTATTGGATTTAACGTTATGGTAACTATGAAAATGAGATTATATAATGATAGGGAATGAAAGGGCAAACACAAATAAAGCCATGGCCGAGACAGGACTCGAACCCACGATCCTTCTGTCAGACATCGCTACGGCGCTAGCAATCTCAGTCACCGGGTCGGCATATGATTTCTTTGTTGTAGTGTATTGTATACCACATTAATGGTTGTATTAAGTGATGCCACAACATCTCCCTTCTTCCAATTTCTAGTTACGAATAAACAATTGAAAATCAAAATTACATTTAATAATTTCGGTATGAATTATTACTCTGACATGTACTATCCTTTAAGATTGGATTAGTGATGTAACAACGTATGGTAACTCAGTGCTATCGCATTTCATTGCGGCTGAGTGCTGTAACAGCAGCATTGTTACATTGTACCGTCATGTGGACGGAACTCTTCGATGTCGCAGTCCGACGTTACAATGTGGAAGTTACGGTGAATCGTGACGCGATGGGGTCGCGTTTCGTTACAATATGAAACGTTGTTATATCTCAGAACCAGGGCTAGGATTCTGATGACCTAAACATTCTTTGAAAATGGCCGATAAAAAGATTGAAAACTAAGATGAAAATTACCTAAAAACTTAAAACAAATAAAAAAGAAATCACCTAATTGTTTTAAATACTAAAATATTTGTGTGAAAATATTTATTTATTGAATGAATTTTGTAATTATAAACAAAATTTATTTATCTGAAATTACTTTTAATATAGTCTCCATTTTAGGAGCAAATCTAATCCTTAGCTCCCATCTTCCAACAGTCGGTTTTGAAAGTTCGAGGATGTTACCGAAGATCCGTGTAATTTTCAGAGTCCATTGCTGTAGTGAATTTCATCGTGAACTGATGATACAACAAAAACTTAGTAAATCTTTCATGAAACATTCACTAACACCAGACACGAAAGGAGCAAAAATTCCTAAAAAACAAAAATGACGCAAATGTCCACAACTGATCTAAAAATTGAAAAACGAAAAAAATGAACCAATAACTACACATTTCTCTCACATATATGTCATTATAAACATTCATTTACGAGTTAGCAACGTCAAGAACGCACCAATGAAAAGAAAACAGAAAAGATATCAGAATCCGGGCCCTGCAGAGAACCATACTTTAGATTTTATTGCTGTTCTATATGTGGTACTATCACGATAAGTTTCTGGGAGAACAGGTTCACATTTTATCTAGATGGTTATCCCTTTGATGCACGGAGCACGGATTTTTCGGGATTTCGATTGTGATTTCTTCTTGGTCTGAGGCCCGGTCTGAATAAAAACACTAATTTGGGCCCGGGATGAAGAAGCAGTGACTTTAATGATTTTTATTATCAAATAAACTTGTATTTCAAACTTTTAACCCTACTTAAGGGATTTTACACATTTTATTTGCAACTATAACAAATAAAACAGTTTTTTTATGTTCTGTAAACGTTTGTTTTCGCCCACGAACTATGATTTTGTTTTTTGTCTTTTTCTAAGTTACATTAATAGCATTTGGAAAGATAGCAACGACCTTAATAGAAAGAATTTATAAAAATTTTACCACAACATTAACATTTGTAAATATTTGATTTACCGTTTTATTTATTTTTTGGAAATGAACTTCAAACCTTGTGTCCTTCCGAATACTTTAAGAGCATTTAGGGTTCTTTTGAGAATACTATGGTTTCCCACTCATGTTTTCATATTAGCACGGAAAAATTCTTCTGCCAGTTGCATATACCCATTTCCCACTGATATTAGTCTTAAATACTTTTTTGTAAGATAACGTACGCATTCAAAGCAGTAATATCAATCTTGTCATAAAATAGGTCTCTGGACCATTCTTTGTCAAAAGAAAAGAAACAAAACAGAGTATATGATGAAAAGACACGTCTGTAATGTTAACGGAAAAATATTTGCAGCATTAAGATACTCAGCTAGATCTCTGAGGCCCAGAAAGTGCACTAAATTCATAACCTCATTCTTGTTTTGAAGACCCTACGAACACATGTGTTTTTGGAATTATTAAGTGGCGTCTTTCAATAGAAACACACTATCTAATTTACATTACACGTCAACAAAGCAGTTTAATTCTTCATTTGTTATCGTTACATATTGTTTCCTCATGCTAATGAAGTTGTAAGCAGAGAACATTAATCTGAAATCGAATATGCATTTTCAAAGATAAAAATCAACTGGCACTGAGCCCAGAAAATTAGATTATTCATCAAGTAGATGGAGTGGAAACAAAATTGTAATATGATGACACGGGCCATGTGAAAGTGATTTGTCATCTCGCCCATAACATGAAGCCATTAATGTTCCATTACGTCTTAACATGGCAGCTTAATGAAGAAAAGACAAAAAAGAATTAGATCTGTCGGCGTAAGAAATACGTCAGAAGAATCAATTGTGACGCTCATGTCACAGGTTCGGCTTTAAGTTTGACAAAAGCAAAACCTCATGAAAGCGGAAATGCAAGAAACTAATTTTTTGGTTGCATTTTTAGAACAGTACTAACGTTTTCGAGTTTACAATTTTAAATCGTGCTGGTATATAGTAGACATTGAGAATATTGTGCGTTTTCGCGTTTGTGCGTTAGATCGACGTTTAGAGACTGATTTCCTATATCAATTGCATTGGTCACAATCAATTTCAATTGTTGTTCCGAAAAAATATGTAAACAAGGGAGTATAAATCATTGCTTTCCTTTAAAAGGGTTTAAAATGTCTATTGCACATGTTGCTTTACGAGGAAATTCAAATACATAAATATATTTCCTTTTTGGTCATATTTAGCCGAATGAGGCTATATTAAGAATGTAATATCGAATATAATCGGAGTAGTGTTCCTGGGTTGACCATTTAAACAGAATATGTTTATTTAGATATATTATAATCAAAAAGAAGCCTAAAGGTGGCAATGTATGGAAGTTGTCGAAACGTTGTGTTAGTGTGAAGACTGCAATGAAACACATCTGAAAATTTCATTGTGTTTTGTAAATAAGCCAACCAAAAATAAGTTATCATTATAGTTATTTAAAAAATAATACATAACGTTGGCCAAGAACAAAAAACTATGTGTTGATCCAGTTTCTGAAACAAATTCCTACCGCCAGCGACCTACGACAAACACTACAACACACTTTTTGCACTCCCGTCGGGCGCTTTCCACACAGGCATTAACCTTCCGAGTTTTCGTATTGTAAATAATGCAACAATATTAACACTGATCTAATATTTCTTTTTGTATTGATGACATTCGTATGTTATTCGGTCAGAGTGCATTGAAAGAATAGGAATTCTCATTTATTCTCCTGTTTTTTATTGCGTGATCGTCAAAGAAAAAACAGCAATTGAAAATTTCGTATACATATAGAGATTACCTATCAGTGCGACCAACATTTAATATCAACACAGTGCAGGAATATAAATCGGCCATACTCGGGCTTAATTATTCTGGAACAAAAATAACATACTATAAAAAGATAACTTCAAAGAAATCTATTAACCTTTTAATTGTACGATGAAAGAAACTCAAAGAAACGTCTGTAGCATTAATAAAACGCTCTGTACATGATTTGGAAATGTCTGCATTTTCTATTATGATCATGTAAATAAATTAAACAATCGGATAAGTTATAAATATTCTCTCAATCCCCCAATATCTAAATTAAGTTATTCAAACAACACAACAATGATTGAACTGGAGTCTAAATTGTATCTACCAATTGAGTACCGGTTGAGACTCTTCAAATAAATGTAAAATGTTTTCTGTAACTGTAGGATATATATCGTATTTATTGACACTTTAGCATAAAACTATTTCACTTTATGTGTCACTTGATCCCCATGCATTCAGTTGTAATCTATTCTTCTATCAATAACTTTTCACATTATCTTTTTAAACTAATCAACTTATTGAACTCAGTTTCGATCTAAAATAATGTGACTGGACCTGCTCTAGTTTTATCCCATACGACACAACCTGTTGCAATGCAATCTAGTCTGATCCTTTCATGCGTAGTTTGAACAATTGGATGCGAGTTCATGCGTAGCTTGAACAATTGGATACGATTCTATTTCGTCTACTTCAATTCTTCGTTAATCTCATTTAGTACGAACCATCAAAGTTCATGTAATGTAAAAAGTTTGAGTTTTGCTCATTTCGGTTGCATTCATTTAATATGTCCCAGTTAGAATGATCTCCGTTTGTTCAGTATTTATGTAACTACGCATTTGAAAACTATGTGCCATTCATAAGAATGGATTGACTGTGAGAGGGACGTGCAAAATTCACATGCTAAAAACCTTACAAAAGATTATCTAAAAAGCAAATCTAAATTTTCTAAAAAGAAATATATTTGTTGAAATGCATAAGAAAAGTACACAGGCGTTTAATGAATATCCACCAATAAAAGTAATTCAAAGATTTGTCTCTTTAAGGGGTTCGTTTGCAGTTCTGAAAATTTTTAATCGCAAGATACTGCGCAATATACCTTCTAGCCTCTACGATATAGCGCATAAATACATTCTAGACTCTTTGTCAGGTGTCATTTAGCCCGATTTAAAAAATTAGTAATTGGAATTATATAGTCCCACTGTTGAAAGTCGGAAACTTAAATGAGAAATCACATTGCCACAATTCAATGACGGACCAAAGTTGTCGAGGGTTGGGTGATCATGGAGTTTCGCTCCCCAAAAATAACGATTCTTATTGAAAAAATACAGCTTTTACTAATTATCTATACCAACGACCGGCTTCAGTGGCTTATTGCATCAAGTTGATGTCGATAAAGTTATCTCCGTTTGTTCAGTATTTACATAACTACGCATATGAAAACTATGAGCCTGAAAATATAGATACGTCGAACTCAGCCTCTTTCTGGAAAATACTCCTCCATAACTTGACTATAACTAGCTCGAGGGTGTTAGTGTCACCGGGTACTGCTGCAGGTTAGACTTACCAACTTTCCCACATCAAACTGGCTAATTTGTGAGCAATACAAAAAGTGTCTTCTAAATGTACAATTATTCATAATCTATACTTATAGAAAACATCTGAAGAAAGCTCGCACACAGACGTTATTTTTTGTAACATTAAGGGCCTGCTTACGACCCGCGAACTAACGCATAAGCCACGCGCGTTTAAAGTATCGTTGGCAGCAGTTGGTGTTTTAGTTCCTGTACGAAGGTGATGCAGCAGAGCGCGCTACCGTCATGGTTTTCACCACGCAGTCGACTCTACCGATCAATGGTTTTCTGTGGTTTCTCCAGGACCGTCTTAACAGCATTGAGGATTCCTGGGCCTAGGTTAATTTAGAGGCCTCGTATTCTTACTTTCACCGACCCTCTCCCCCTCCAACTTCGATGCTGAAATATATCGAAAATTCTATCAATTTACGTTGAATTTTGTATTTTTTTAAAAATGTTTTAAAAGTATTTCTTAGTGTTTCAATTTAACGTTATTCACACAAAAATGTAAACATACTTGTATATATGTATAAGTAAGAAAGAATAAGAGAGGTATGATTACACTGAAAACGGCAACAAATTAAATAAAAAAAGTTTTGTTTAAAAAACTAGTCTTCTGAGTTCTATTCCCGCAACAACCAGTAACATTTCGTATTAAAAATAATATTGAATGATGTCCGCGACATCATTGAATAACGGACAGTTCGTTAACACGGCTCTGAGTTCCTCCAATCAACACTAGGCGAAGGCACCGCGTGAACATTCTTTCCTCTTCCTTGCTCTAACCTCACCTCTTACATACACTTACACTTATATGCACTACACTACCACACCCGCAGGGAAATCGGTAGAGGGGCTTAGAGCTTTTCCCAGCTGGGGCGGGGGGAGATGCCTGGTTGGGGAAAACCCCGCTAGCCGATGGTAGGTCGGCGTCGGATCTCCCCATCTAGCGCATACATGGGGATGCAAACCCTTCACATGGGCGCCAGATCGTCAGTTTAATCAGGGGAGTAACACCAACACCTAACGGGATATGAAATGAAATACACTTACAAAACGGATGCTTGCGGATTGGGATGCCAAAAATGCTAAAAAATTAAATAAAAACAAAAAAATGACGCAAAAAAAATGAATAAAACCACTTCAGATGAACAACTCACGTTGTTTGATATATTTCTGATGAAATCGAGTCTTCTTTCTTTGGTTGGAGTGAACTCAGCTAAGAAAACGTTTGGTTTGGATTGTTCTTTAAAAAAAAATCTCTGCTCTCATTTATCGTGAAATCGGCCGAACTGACCATGACGCCGATAGGCGTTCCAGTAACCTTTGATTACAAAGCACTCACAACGGCTCACATTACAATACACGATTAATAAAATCGAATAGGCTACTTGAGATTTCTGTGATGAACATTTGTTGCACCTCGTAAATATTGTATTGAAGCAAGTACCGTTAAAAGTATATTATAATCGATGAAATCAGCGAAATAAACAGTAAAAATGATGTAAAAAATACTTATTAGTTAAAATTGACAAAAATGCAAACAATGACCTTTAAAAATGGTTAAAATTTGTTATAACAAAATTAGTTAACTAGTCTAAACAGCATTGTTATAAAGTGAAAAGAAAAAAAGATGACATTTTATTAAATTACGCCTCTTACTATGGCTCAGAATTTTAGATGCTAAAATAATGGAAATTTTACTTTTAACAAAGTGCTTAAAAAGAAATATATGTGTTAAAACCTCGAAAATATTTATTTATTATCCACAAGACAAATGGTAACCAAAATCGAGAGAAATATTGATATAAAAAGTACCGTCATCTTCTTTATCTCTCAGCACATTTCGTCTGTGCGATATGAAGAAGTTTGAGAGATACTCCTGTTTTTAATAAAAGTTATCGTTCCGAGGATCACTGTCTGAATCAACAGAAGTGTTAAAAATGGCTCACAAACGTTCTAAGAGGTCCTGCACCAGACTCACTCTACTCAATTCGGAGAATTCGTACAGTAACAAGTGAATAAACATTGCTTTCTGGACATGCATGTCTTTCGCCATATATCGAAAACCTCTACAGTATTAAGCTTCAAAATACTCAAAATATTTATTTATTCATATAAAATTGACGAAATATGTAATAATATTTGTTTTGACGAAAATATTCATTTTTATGTAACTTAGTCAAAATATTTGTTTTTAGGTGATATCAAATTTGGTATAAAGAAACCTTGGGCGCTATTTCAATTTCCACTTAACTTTCAACCCTCAAGATTAAAGTAGAATAAATATGTATTTACTAAAACTCCTAACCCTTCCAATTACCATACCAGTTGACGCGCCAAGAAACGCAAAACAACCTATCAATCAAAGCTCCTCTCTCTCCTAAACGTGTGGAGGGACCCGGATGTGGCTATTTGAGGCTAAACAACGTCAACCGATACCCCGCGACTTGCTCTCTATGTATGTAACGCAATCGTGTTCGAATAGCATCAACTGTCACCGATAGCGAACGCGTGGCTACATCTGCTGAATGCTGGAGTAGTTATAAAAGACGCGGAGGCCTGGTGACAGTCGATATTGACGGGATCAAGTTGTGAATTAGTATTACAGAACAAATGCATTCAAAGGGATTCCTTAGTGGTTATGTTTACTTATTCTCCGCACTGATGGCTTGGGTCATGATTAGAGGACAGATATTGATGACAAAAACATCGCCAAAAATCAATAAAAAAGCTAATAATGTGTTTTAAAAATGCACAAAAAGCGAAGAAAAATGAGGTAAAAATGTTTGATAAAAAATCAGTTCAATGAACTCAAGCTGTTGGAGATGTTAGTGATCTAATCGAGGCTTATACCTTTCGTTCAAGTGAACTCTTCTTATAAACTTTTGGTCAGACTGTTGTTTACCTGGAAAAATTTGTCTTGAGTAATCGCGAAATTGGCCGAACGGACAATGGAGCTAGGTGTCAGAGGAAACTGATGTTACTGTGACGTCATGGATACTCACAGCGACCACAGACACAGAGCTTTCGTATAACAATATATTTATTAACAAAGAAAACAAAATAAATATATACACTTAATACTTTAGTTACACCCTAGCTCTGATAGACCTTCTATCCCCTGATCGCGGGAGCGATCCAAACCCGATTGAAGAAGGTTTTGATTGTGGCATTCGCCACTCCTACTTTTGAAGCGCGCACAAAGCCTAGCTTCCGTGACCGGATGTCACGCTGGGACACAAAGTCCGTTCTGGCGCACCAGCGGCTGGTTTGCCTCGATCGCAGGAGCGATCTTATCCGATTGAGAATCGGCGTGAATCGTGGCACTCAACCACTTTTCACCTCGGAGCACGCACACAGCATCGCTCCCCCGTGACCGCAGTCACCCAAGGACATAAAGTCCGCAGGCTTCGTCGACTAATGACTCCAGCCTCGCGAGCCTGGCTCGCATATGCACCGTCTTGGCGCCAAGTTTTGTGCACACGCACGAGGTTCTCCCGCTGTCTCCAGAACCTACCCACTGGCTCCATACACTCTGTTATATAGGCGAGGCTCACGTGACCTACTACGTCACGCCACCCCCTCGCTTGTTATAACAGTGAAGAGCTTCTATAAGCCGGAAACTCCCAAAGCCTTGTGTCTCCCGTTTCCGCGTTCTTCCCTTTACGGAAAAACCCTACTTCCTGTGGCTAGGCTAATCCGCTCCCAAGCGTCCCCAAATAGATGCCATGAGGCACGCTGGCTAATACGTTACATTACTTACAACGGCTGACGTTACAATTTCTCAACAAAGAAATCGAATAATCTACTCGGAAATTCTGTGGAGAATATTTCTTGAATAGAAATATTAAATGAAGAAAGAACTATTAAAATGACACTGAAGTCGATGACATGGTCGAAGAACGCTTTAAAAATTACAGAAAAAGTTAAAAAATGACATTCAAAATCGACAATAAATGCAAACAAATGTCATGAAACAATTAGACATTTTCTTTTTTCGTTACAGATGAATGACTATATTAAAGGCAAAGGTTTTTAAAGCGAAAAGAAAAAATACATTTTATTAAAATACCCCGCTTAGTCATGGTTCTAGGTAAGCCAAGTGATTTTGAAATGCCCATTCAGGTGTCGAGTCTATGTCCGCGTGGACAGTATCATTAATTGATTGGCTGTATGCTCGTGTGCGTCAACCACTCGGCTCATTAGTACCATATGTATGCATCATCGCAAAAGTGCATTTTATAAGTGCATGTCACATCGTTGGAGTTGTTAGTGTTCCTTTCCTGCGACTTAAGATTCGTCAATAACCTATTCTTTGGTTTGCAGGTATAAGACGAGCTGTAAGTTCTCGACAGGTCTCCCAGCGTGTGTGGTAAAGCACTGTATGAAATAATGTAAGTAACAGAGAGGACGAGGATGAGGAAGAAAATATCTCACGGGGCCTATCTCTTAACGCACTGCTCCAGTTGATTAATTGATAGTGATTCCGGGCGCGTCAACTGCTAAGGTCATTAGTTTTGTCAGTGTAGTACATGTTTCATTCGTGGGGGCTAGCTGTGGTCTTCGCCCGCTGGATGGCGAGAACCAGTGCCGACCCTCCGTCAGCTAGCTGGGTTTTCCTTATCGCGGTATCTCCCACCAGCGGGGCACCGCCCCAGCCGGGACAAGCTCTAAGTTGCCGACCGGCCTCCCTGCACGAAAGGTAGTGTAAAGCATTTTAGTGTCTGGGCGTGTGTGTACGTAAGGGGATGAAGATCGGAAGAGGAAGGAAAGGTCGCGCGCGGTCCGTGGCCCGTCCGTAATGGTACTTGCTCAGACTACAAAATATTGCTTAGATTATTGGGAGAGCATTTGCAAGAATTGCGAAGCAAGACATTTGCTGTGTGTCCTCATCGCCTTGCTGTGTGACCTCATCAGAGAGGAAAATTCTGAAAAGACGATACATAGTTGACAATGATTGCCGTAAGGAGCATTAAGTATTGAAGAGATTTCATGGTTTCCTCTGGTTCAAGGAGACTACACGATAATTACTTACTGCCAACGTTCCAGCAAATTTCAATGCGTGGAATACATGTATTGCTTTGCTTATCTACACGGTTGCTACGACATTGCTCGCGACTCCAGATTCTGAAAAAGTGCGAGCTCTTCGCGTCTGATATCGAAAAAAATGGATTCTGGGATATCTGACTATGGGTAAATCTTTCGTCACGCCGCCCAGGAGGTGGTGCAATCTATGGATAGTTTTCGAAGCAGTTGAAAATCCAATGCAAATAACTTCAATCAAAAATTAATTTTTTGTCAATTGTGAAATAATTCGTGTTTTTTGTCAAATTAAATCATTTACGTGTGAAATTTCAAATGTATGATAATTTCTTCTTAAATTCCTTCAAAGAAAAGCAAAACTGAGAAGTTCGAAACCTGGTGCCAAATTTCAATTAATGTGGCCAACCAGGTACCAACAGGACTGCTCCGGCATTCGCCTGGTATAGACCGGAGAAACCACGAAAAACTACCGATAAAAGAAGGACACTAGAGTTATAATCCAGATAGCATCTGAATTCGACCTCGCGCACAAGCTAAATGCCGAATATCCTGCCACTGTCAGGACTCGAACTTACAACGGTCAGAGGCATTGCAATGACATCAGTTCATGTCCTGATCCACCTCTCCCAGCTTCACTGCTTCAGCATACACTTGATATTTATGGAAGGAATCTATAAAACAACCAATCAGAATCCCTGGCCTTTAGAATTGTTCAGACAGAAAAATAATTCGCTTTAGTTGCGGATCTAGGGCTAAAATTCACTACCAAGTGGACTCAAACTTCACAAGGTATCGGTGAAATACGCTGCAGTGGCAACGGTTGTTCCCATTGAGCCATCCCAGCTGTTTGTAATTGTACACGTATATATGCATAATTTTTTTATATATGGATAGGCTTTGCGGCCTTCAACTGTTTGCGTCGGTGGCGCCCTCTCGTACGCATTTGTCTCCCGAGCGGCTCTGATTAGTTTGAGTAATGGCGGTGAATCAGAGGCGCTCCAGCAATCAAAAACTGAGCGTTATCCTGGGTGCAAAATGCGTTTTAAAATTGCTGCGTATTTTTCATGCGAGTTTTGTTATTTCTCCTGCGTTCGTGTTTTTTGTGATATTTTTACTGTTCAGCGTGGCATCAAACCCACTTTTACATAATATGAGTATTAATTCCGGTGGAATGTATTAGGGATAAAACGCAAAATAGGAATAATCTCAAATGTAATGCAAGGTTCTAAATGTGTGTGCCATTATGATTCAGATGGCAAAACGTAGTTGTGAAATGTTGAACGTGTATATCATTAAAATTTACACTAATGGTAATAATAATTTCGAAGAGAAAAAAATTAACAATAAATAGTACTTTCCAGAAATATAATATTATTTAATTCAAACAATAAATAAAATAAACAAAATACGATGAAAATTGAAGCAATTGACTTCGAGTCTTATTTGCAGTGAGTTTTTGATATTTCTCATTATTCGTCAATGTATTGATTCCATTAATACTCCATCTGCCGATACTAACAATCGTCGGTATATGATCAAAACTTGAAATAATTATATTAGTTTACGTAAAAAATCAGAAAAAAATTGTGTAGCTGCGCTAGAACTGCACACGCTAGAACCATAGGTTTTACTTAACAAATCATATATGGAGCGAATGGTACCTTGGAAACACGAGAAGACGATATAAGACACAGGGGCGACAATTAGTAAACTGCCTTATTATGTATATGTAGATGAAGTGCACATTATCCAACAATTTTCTATGGCATGTTAAGTTCGTCACAAGGAAAAGCAGTTATTATTGATAAACGTGAATCAGACTCGTGGGGGAAGTTTCTAAGGTTTGTTGGGACAAGCTGTGCAATTCCACAGCGTTAGTCGCAACTTTCTATTTATACGACACCACCTATTCTAACCTCACTTTATACTTCAGTGAACGCTATGCTATGCATTTCCTAGATGTAACGTTTAGGCTCTGACCCTTGGTGTATATAAATAGACATAAAATCGGTAAAACCCATTATTTCCAACAAATATTTATGCCAATGTACTTCTCACTGGTATACAAGATGCTTCACCCAAGGCAACCTTCTCACTTTAGCCAGTGTGCTGTGCTGAGTTTGCGAATTATTAACAGTTTCATCCACACCATCTAGCTCATTTCAAGATTAACCAGCTAATTATTGATTCTAACGCTTGACTACACTTCAATTCAATGGCGGTCATTCACTTCAATTAAATTGATCAGTTCAATTTAAATGGAAGTCACGTTTCTCAACTTTGTGAACATTGTTGTGAAAGAGTGAATATTAACTAGGAAAAAATCTGTCAATTCTATTTTCCAATTACCAGACGCGACGGTGAAGAAAAGAACAAGTTAATTGAATCGATGCCTTATTTTACGTGGCGAGACTCAAGCCATGAGGTCTGCTCTTCCGTCTGACCACGCAAATTTCGCTACGCTCCTTTCATCAACTAGCAGAGAAAGGAGGCATTTCTTGGGCGAAAAACCGGCGATTTGAATTTAGCTCAGAGGCGTCATTTAGGCTTAAGGATCTTTTACATGCAAGCATATCTACTAACATCTACTCTTTACTTCCCTTCCGAAGGAAGGCGTAAGAATCAGTTTTTTCACCCTTAAAAACTGACGGCTTCGATCGGGTTTCGACCCGTCAACTTCGGCACAACAGCCCGATACGCTAACCGTTACACCATCACCGCGCTAGTTAATGCTCCGAAAGGAGTATCGTTAAACTTCTCGCGTAATTGAATGTAGTACTACTTAATGAAAGAACTATCACATTGATTAAGTAGTAAATGAATGAACTATGACAATTATATATAGTATATTTATTCACTTTGTATTTTTTAGTAGATAACAACCTTTTTACTTACATTGCATTGCATTGCTTTAGAGACTAACAACATTAATTAGCAATTCTTCTCGACTGACAAATATGTTCAACTAATGAGTGGTTTGCAATGTCATATCGATTTTGTGAACTCGGAGCCTACCAGTCACATCTTTCCAAAACAGCAGAACTTAGAAAGGATGTTGAAACAGGAAAGGAAAGATAAGAACAAACAGTGCAAGTGCCAGAAATGAAATATTTAATGTTAAGGATTCGATTTCAATGACAAAGAGAATATAGAATAAAAGAAAGTTCAAAAAGAAGTTTTGTGTACTGAAATGAAAGGAATGCTCCGACATATACGTAGAAAAATAGAATCAGCACTCGTAGAAACGTAGAATGAGCACAAGACAAAGAGAAGAGTAACATTCTGAATAAAGCAAAAGAGAACAATTCCGGACAGTGCGGCATAAAAGTCGTTTTCAAACAGGAAATGAAATGATGAGAAATATGGGGGAGAGCAAGATACATAATGCATTCAAACGAGCTTGCACAAAAAAAACCTTCCAGAAGTTGAGCAAACTTTAATATGGCCATTTTCCTCTCAGAAACGGCTAAAGCGACCACCTTCAACCATAAAAACGCTGCTTAATTGCATTTGTGGCAGTTAATAATCAATTTCATTAACGCATTACTACTTTGTGTATTTAAAAATGAGAATTTTGTACATACTACGGAGTAATACATTCTATTTACCATACAATTTCGTTTGATAGTCTATTGAAGATTTGTTAAACAAACTAATATATAAAACTTTTTAATAATAGTTGATTTGAATCGTTATCAATACATTAAGCATACGCACGCAGGTTCAAATATTTAAAATGTTTCTGATGTGGCAACAATATTTATTTTCTGGAAAATTGAAATTAATTCGACACGTAGAAAACAAATGGCTTGTAAATGTACTGTAATTTCGAATCTGTAAATGTCGTTCAAACAATTTAGTTCATTGAATGTAGTCGTTATTTTACACAAAGACTAATTTTGGAATAAATGAGTTTAAAAAGTTAAAATGAGTTTTTTTCACTTATTTAAAGAGGCATAAGTTATATTAAAAATAACAGAGTTTTGAAAAAAGTGTAAAAAGATATCTAATTGTTTGATACAACAATGTACAACTTTCACCGCGCAACAGTTAATATTTCGTGTCTTATTTCAGAATACAAAGAGCATGAGGTGATGCCCTTAACCACTTTATGAGGCAGCAATTCTCAGCTGTCAGTCGAAATTACTTTGGAGTAAAAACGCAAAAGCTCACAGTGGAAAAACATCGGGAATACATTTTATTTAATAGTTATCTACGTTTGAACATTGACGAATCTTGGATCTGATATATGTACCAGATTTTCGCGGAATGGAATATTTACAAGGAGCAGACTTCTCCGAGGTAAGCCTGTGTTTGAGTTATTGGACTAACAAATTCAAAAGAATTCCCTTTTGCACGAACGAAATTATTTATTATAAAGTTGTTTTTTTATTGTTTTTTTTAATTTACAGTAAAAAAATAATTAACCCGGAAATGATATTTATTTCGTTTCTTTACAAGGTGCTATTGATTCCTTGGTCATTGATTCATTGAAGGTCCATCAAGAAGGGGCGGAGTCGTTTTCATGCAGTATTTTTTTCTGCTCATCGATGTGTTTTGATTCTTTATTTTATGTGCTTGATTTATTGCATTTGAATTTGCAGTTTCCTATTATTCTATATGCATTTCACTTCCTCACTATGTCGATTTTCTTGGCAGCGTTTCTGTGTGCTTAAATTACCGCATTCGATAACCTCATCTAGTATGAATGCCATGCATATTACAATGGAAGGAACATCTGATATGGGTAAGATGTGTTATGTGAATACTCATACGAGTATGGCGTAGCCACAGTGTGGAAGTTAATATTGGCTATTAATATGGCTATTTCGTAGCCACAGTGGTCAAAAACTGGGGGATATGAACTATGAAATGCTTTTTTAAAAAATAGAAGTAGTACAACTATTTTAATTATTATTTCATTTGGTTCCTTTTCAACTAAACAGGCATGTCGAGGATAGCTGGATGAAATAAGGATCAAGTATATATTAGACTTAAACAAGCGAATGAAAAACACTTTTATAACTACAAGACCACATGTTGACAGTATTCCACAGAGATACTGGGACGTTAGGTTAATGAGAATGCTTTTGTTTTCTAACATTTCGGAAAGTATAATTCATTTATGAGGGCTCTGAAAACAGAACAATACTTCCGCTTTAATAGTCCTCAAACGTTTGCAATTAAGACTTCTTTCACCTATTGACAATCTAGGTACGCTTGCTTGCAAAGAAATGAAAGGAAATCGCGTGTATAAACGGCATTCGTCGTTGGAGAAGTAAAATATATCCTTTTATCGCACAATCGAGGTTGAGCTCCATAGCATTCCAACACTAAAGAAGGGATTGGGGTTGTTTACGTCACAATGGGAGCAGAAGATGCGGTATGTATGCCTCTTAGTGACTGCAAATGTTATCAAAACATCGTCATAACGATATTTCGATACATCATCAAAAGGTTTTTAATGATGAAAATATTGACAAAAACATTGATGATTAAAATATCGATGTTTTAAATATGATAAAACAGATGGCACTTTTCCATCCTCTTTCCATTTTGAATTTGAGTCTTTAAATAAAATACGGATATATTTTGTTGTTTGATCCCATATAAGTAATATTTTAATAATAACGTTTATCGAATGTAAAGAAGGATATAAAAAATAATGGACATCGAATTTTTGCTATAGCACTAGTTCACTTTCATTTATAAATAACACAGGCACACAAAATGAAATGATTGGCAGATCCAAAGACTTGAAACATGTTGCTCTACGTATGTCGACGTGCTAAATCCGAACCTGATGCCAAAATTGCGCCCCCACGCGCCCGTTTTTTTAAATCACACATAAAAAAACAAACAAATAAAACACGACATTGTACTTTCTTTTGTTTTCGGGTGTTCTCAGACCGAAGACTTGACACATGTTACTCTATACATGTCGAGGCCCCAAATCCATAGTCAGAATTTTGCTACCACCTTCCAGATTATTTAAAACGCGAAATATAATATATAAATAATATGTAAATATTAGTTTATATAATATTATACCTTAATGCATCGTGTCGCCTTAATTTTCTAATAAATATTCTATACAGCCAAGGTATTCAAAATGCAGTCAAACGATATTACAGCGTACAAACAAACTTTTTTAAAACATTAATGTTTGAGGAAAAATATATCGATCTGAAAAAACGTCGAAAACAAAACACCCTTGTAAATAAATCGATGTTTCTGAAGGAAAATATCGATGTTTTATAAAAATCGACGGTTTTTCCCAACTCTAACGTCATTGCAGAGTTCATGTGCGCGCATAGAGGGAACTAACCGCACCAGATGTGGCCATTCCTTGCTGCGTATGTTAGGAGACTTGCCAATTAAAGTTAAAGAAATACGCCGTGCCAAGATGAACTTCTGCGCAAGAACTGGCTTGAAAGTTTAAAATTCCAAAGTTAATGAAAGGAAAGGCATTATGTGCCATGGAATTAGCAAGAAGTGATAGTATTGGTACACATTGTATCCTCTCGACGATAAATTACTTGGCGTGTATATGTTAATGAATTTAAAAAATAAATGGAAAGTTGGGGTTTCATAATGACACTCTACGTATAAGAGTTATGGAAATACTCAACTCAATAAGACAAGGCTTAGAGACATTTTAATCAGAAGAAATAGACATGACATGTGTCCGTCACAGCGATAGCAGATAGCCATTTCAATACGGCGCTATAGTAATCCTTCGTCTCCACACGGCATCTCCGTACAAAGAGTCATTTGAAGACAGTATTTTGCAGCAGACATGGCATTAAAATGGCATTAGTACCCGAGAGTTGAGATGAAATAAATATGACGTCCAAAGACGAAATCTCAAAGCACACGTCTGTATACGCAGACCGGCGAAAATGAACAAAACGTGTCTCTAAATTTGTCATCTCATCGCAGATGCTTATATACGCTGACCCACGAATATAGGTAAACAAAACGATTCGTCTAAAGATGCCATCTCATTGCTTACGTCTATAGACGAAGACTTGTATTACTCGCGCAAGTTTTCATGATACACGAGCTCCCTAGCCCTTACCCAGCGCTGAATAGCACGGCCCGTTTATATAGTTAGGTTCGACTCGGAAAGGCACGTACCGATTTTCAACGCTGCCAGCAACCACCTCGTACTTTCAAAGCAAGCAGTAGCATTTCTCATGGCACGCTTTGGGGCGTTAAGTTCATGCCCACTGTTGGTACGCCCTTTTAAGCCGTGAGGTAGGCAGAGCCCTTCTCTCCCCGCTGTGGAATATCAAGAAAACTTGCGCGAACGTTGGGTACCCCGAACGTGTCGTATAAAGATGTCATCTTATCGCAGACATATACACACGCAGACCCGTGAATAGCGATGCCGGCGAGAGATGGCATGCCCTCGCAGATGTCTATTAACGCACGCTAACTCGCGAATAGACGTGAACGGAACGAGGTGTGTAAAGAGTCATCACATCACAGACGCCTGTAGACGCAGACGTTTGAATAGAGAAGTCCACAACGTTACGTATAAGGCTGACATCTATTTGCAATCGTATACGCCAACCCACGAATAAAGGCGGGAACGGCTCTATGGACGGTATCTTATCGTAGACTAATGTACACGAATTAAATTTGCTAGGCTGTCAAGATGTGAAATTAAGTTGGAATTTCGCGATATGCAACTTAGCTTCATCAGGTTCACCACCACAGGAAGGACTGACCTTTGATCTTCAATAAAACACACAAGGAAGTATAACATATTTTTGTTTTGACTTAGGGCTGTGTACAGGCCAGGTTTGGCCGAATGATGTTAACACAAAGACGTCTGGTGAGTTTATGTGCTTCTTCGTCTTCTAGACTCACACACAGACACACGCACACGCACTCCCACACCAATGCTTACACCCGCACAAGCACGCGAGCACACACACACACACACATATATGGTATTTGAGAGATAATGTGTTTATATTTGGATATGTTTGCATCATACTAGTAGAAGTATCTTTCAATGGAAAGGTCATGAGATCAAAACAGCCATTAGTAATGCTGCAGAAGGTTTATAAATGTTATTTACATCATACATCTGGATGGTTTCTTCAATGGAAATCATATGAGATCACAACAACACATTAGTAATCATACGGAAGGTTTAGTATGTTTACATTATACAGTGGAAATACATTCATTTGGTAAACAGATACCAGCGGCCGGTTGTAGGAGCGGCGTTTTCCGACGGGAGATTTCCCGTGGAGTATTCCGTTGTGCTTCCCGTTGATATCGGAATGGGTGCTTGACATAATTCACGCAGACCCGCGAATCGAGGTGAACGAAACGTATCATTCAAAGACAGAACCCTATTGCATATGCGCAGACTCGCGATCAGAGGTGAATGGAATTTGGGTGTCGTCTTCAGACGGCAGCAGACGTCTGTATACGAAGACTTACGAACAGAGAT
Organism: Gryllus bimaculatus; assembly: GCA_017312745.1. Taxonomy (NCBI): domain Eukaryota; kingdom Metazoa; phylum Arthropoda; class Insecta; order Orthoptera; family Gryllidae; genus Gryllus; species Gryllus bimaculatus. The sequence continues at coordinate 1,687,071 of BOPP01000144.1, forward strand.
GAAAGAAATGACTCCTTTAATTTTTTCTCATATATTCGAGAACTAATTTCAAAATCGAAAAGAGCTTCGTAGCGTAAATTCTATTTTAAAAAGGTTACAAATGCCGTTATAGATCGAAAATCGGACCATTGGTTCAGTCGTAATCAGTAAAGTAAATTTTACTTACTATGGTGCTGCCACGTGGTGGCTACAAATTGTACTAGTGTCGGGACATTTAGCCTTAAGACACTCCGCGTCGAAGTGGTATTGATAATTCTCCTGTCGGCCCTGGCAGGTGGGGCGGTGCCTGCGGCAGCTGAGCGGGTGGCGGTGCGTGGTGGCGAGCGCCTCGGGGCCGCGGGGCCGCTTCCTCATGGCCCTCGGGGACGGGTCGTGGGCGGCCGGCGGGGGCAAGGCCGCCTCCAGAGAGGCCTCGCCGCAGGGCCAGGCGAGCACCGACGCCAACGAGCGCCCCAGGGTAAGCGAGCCCCACCGCACTGGTCACCGACAACGGTTAGGGGATTTGGAAATAAACGGTTTGGAGATTTGGAAAATAATATGCCCAAGTTGGAGGGCTCAAAACCGATTGAAGACATGGAGTTTTAAGCGAAAAATCTTCCCTTCCTTCGGAGGGGAAGCAAAGCCGGCTGTTCCATGTTAGTACATTTACTTGCATGTAGAAGCTCCTCAAGCCTAAATGACGCCTCTGAGCTAAATTCAAATCTCCGCTAGTTGCTGAAAGGATCGTAGCGAAATTTGAGTGGTCAGACGGGAGAGCAGGCGTGATGGCCCGAGTCTCGCCATGTAAAATAAGGCATTCAATTCAACTATCTGCACCCGTGCGATTGCATCGTACAGACGGAAAAGATTGTAAAGATAGAATATTTATTGTCAACACTGAAATTGTTATCCTGATATATATATATATATATATATATATATATATATATATATATATATATATATTATATAATTAATTTCACATAAGCAGATATTCATTCTTTTCCCCGCGAATTTGCCAATTTGCGCATAACACAATTTTACCGTTGTATTCTAGCCGCGATTTCAAACAACGTAAATTTTGTAGCTTTTAATTAATAATGTAGGTATGAAATAAGTATGATCTATTCTATATAGAGACCTACATTCCTAATGTCTTCTCTTGTTTTCGCTCCACACTACTTTCTCCTTTTTTGTTTACTCATGTTTTTAAAAACGTTTACTAGCAGATTAGGAGGGACGGACAATCCGTTCTTTACAGCTTTGTGGTGTGTGGTGTGTGTGTGTGTGTGTGTGTGTGTGTGCATGAATTGCGATACCGAGCAAGTGTCGCAGAGCTTAGCCCCCTGGAGTCCGCAATCGAGAAGTTGCGGTTGCGGATTCGATCCGCGGGCCGGCAATTCTGACAGGGATTTTCGTGGTTCCCCTCGGTGGCAAGGCCCCATTCCAACAGCCTACTACCCACTACGCCTCCTACATCATCTTAATCCTTTTCCCTCATCGTCACACTATAACAATAATAGCAATAATAATAGCAATAATAATAATAATTAATAATAATAATAATAATAATTAATAATAATAATGTCGGCCCCGTGGTTGCAGTATCAGTCTTGAGTAGACATGGTCATATTTATGATGTCCCTTCACCCTCTTCATCATTCTATCATCTAATAGTTCACATTTCAAGGCTAACAACCTAGTCGTATGGAGATACAGTTAGAAAAACCTGATCCTGAAAAATTAACACGTTAATCGTGCGGCGTTGTCAATAATGGCCATTCCGCCAATAATAATAATAATAAAATATAATAAATAATAATAATATAATAATAAATAATAACATATAATACCCAATATTTCTTAGTGCTCTAGTTGATACTCGAAGGATAACAACCTTGTCTTGAGGCAAGTGATGCAGCGGAAGGCTGATCTCCATAATTCGTCCACACGTTGATTCTGTCCAGGATAGAGACAACTGGGTCTCGGAGAGAAAATGTGTTCAGTTCAGTAATGGCCCATACGACGAATAGTAGACAGTATAAGTAGTAAGTAATAATATATTTAATAATAATAATAGTAATAATAATATTAATTATAATAATAGCAATAATTAATGTAGTGTTTCTGCTGACCAGTACTGTGCGTTCAAGCTCTGGCCTCAGAGCCGTCGTCCGTCGGCTCTACAGCGCCCGAGCCGACCTCGTGGGCGACGCGCCCACGCGGGCGCCGGCCGCGAGGGCGCCCCGAACAGCGGGAGTTC
>BOPP01000144.1:1689337-1705405 GCA_017312745.1 Gryllus bimaculatus
CAGGGAGAGCTGCCCGAGGCCCCTCCGCCAGCGAGTGCTCATGCACACGCCGGGGCCCGCCAAGGTCAGCAAATCCTCTTTACTTTCGCTATCTCAGGAAGGTAATTCGTCGGAAGAGACAGTTATGTAGACGTGCGCCAAGAACAGGTGAATTTTCGGCAGAATAACGCTTATTGCCGAACCCAGTCTACGAAAAAGTGGATAATTATTCGTGTTAATTACATCCTAACACGTTGTGTAGACAGAATTCATGTTTTGGGGGTCTTTCATATCGATAAATCGATTGAAGGCATACGTCAATTCAATGCCAGCGCCTTTCGGCCGATTCTCTTTAAAATGGATACTGTCCAATTTATCACAGTGAACTTGATACTTAGGGAGATTCAAACGGATATTTTAATTTTTGAGGGATCTGAACATGAAGGCTTAAAAACAATGATATATGTTAATATACGTCCCGTATAAGCCCAGTTATAAGAAGTATACGTAAGCTTCCGCGGCTCGAATCCATAAATTCTCAGCTATCCAGGAGACGTCGCCCAAGTTGGCCCAGACCGCCAGCCAATCAGGGAGACCTCTCCGCCAATCACAGTGCACCTGCCCCTCCCGAGAGCCCAGGCAGGATAGTATAAACCACCAGGCGCGTAGCTCCGCAGTGTCACTGCTCTGAGGAGGCCTGCGGCATGTCAGGCGAAACGTCGGCACCCCAGCCAACGACGCGGCGTCTCCCGGATAGCCGAGAATTTACAGTTATAAGAAGTCAAGTAGAAATAAGTGACAAAGTTCTTGAAGTAAATATATATATTATGGAAATGAAATGATAGGAAAGAGGGTGGGGTTGAACATGCAAGAGTTCTCGAACGGGTACGTTAGCTCCCTTATTCCTATTTAAATATAGTGTCCCTTCAATGTCAGGAGCTGGAAGGAGAGGGGAACACTGTCATCCAATTGAGAGCTTCAATAACAAAAATGTAAGTCATAACGAACCTCCCGATTGCACGACAGTGTACTCTTCTTCCAGCACGGGACCTTAAAGAGCCACTGCCTTTAAATCCGAGTATAAACAAAGCAAAAAAAGTTCGAAATTTATGAAACAAAAATCCTATCTTACGAAATTGCAGAGCAAGTCAAAAGTAGTATCTCCGAAACGTTAGCAGTTGATAACACGTTTATGATATGCTCATAATTCACCAATCTCGTGTAATAAGATGTCTTGCGAAATACTTTATTGATCGAATGGTGGATTGGGATCTTAATTTTTTTCTTTTACGTCTTTAGAGTACTATATGGGAGATGGCTCTGCTTGAAAGCACAGTATTTATGGCAATGAAATAGCAGATGGAACAATGGAGAGGCAAAGCAAAAGGAAGTTTCCAGCGAAACTAAGCTTAATCCGTAGTGTCCATCACATGTTTCATAAATCAACCTTCCGCGAGGGGCCTCTCTATGAACTCGAATCCCGTCATGTACGCCGACAGATACTGCTGGACGGGGAAATCAAGGACCCGCCGAAGGACTTCCTGGGGCCACCGCCACAGCGAAGGCCCCCGCCTTCACCCCGCGACAACACTCAAGCACCCGGCTCCCTCTCGCCCGCTTCCACCTCGCTCTTCGTGGACATCACGCGCAGGTGAGATGGTCGGGGAGTGCTGAGAATTTATACGCCACGGCTCGTAATGCATGTAAATCAGAGCCCGCGGAATGAGTCTCGGCTGAAAATTCACCGCTGAACGAGTCGTTGCTGAACGGGTCGTTGCTGAACGGGTCGTTGCTGCGGCGGAGTCCTCTGATTTGTTTCCACTTCTTGTGTAATGATTTTTGGAACAGGATTATCATCTTTATGCCTGTTATTACCTAGATGATTTACAAATCTAATTATTTTGGAGTCATAGTTCACATCTGAGCTTGAAATGAGTGATTTGTAGAATATGGTTGCTCTTTCAATTTCTTTGTATTTGTAAATTGGAACGCCAAACTGAGATTGAACCGATTGCATCCAGTATCGGCCTTCATTTAGCGCTTGACTGATTTTCTTCATGGATCGGGATGACATCATCATGTCGTGTTTTAAGTTTTCTCAGATCTTTTTTATACATCTTCTGACTTGTTTATGCACATAGAAATATTGCTTTTTTATTGCGTTTCTCCTAGTGTTTCGTGATGTATTGTGTTGCAGTAGTCTTAATATTTTCTGGGTGGTGTTGCTTAATCTACTTCTCTTTTTATGCTGTTCTGTCGTTAATGAATGCTAAAGATATTGATCTTTTCAATATTGATTAAAATTGAGTGTAGTGAAATCTTAAGTCGTTGTCATTCTCTATATTCAACGACAGTATTAATTGCTATTGGAGCTATGATGCGAATTTATCTTTGGGTATAGAGTTAAAGTTTTCTTTGAAATCTTTTTTCTTTTGATTTTCGTTCCTATTTTAACTGCTCCTCTAATCGTCCGATTTTTTGATTGTGGAGTTGCGTTTTTTCAGTCGGGCTTACCTTTTCATGACTACTTAACCTATATACTAATTTTCCATCAATTTGTAGTTTGTGCTATCTTATTTTGACCTCATTTCCAATAGGTTATATATATATATATATATATATATATATATATATAACCTTTTAGATTTTTCTTCATTTTTAATATCTCCAGTTGGACTTGGAAAAGTGTCATTTTAATTTAAATTAGCCCATTATTACTTGGGCCTTGGTCACAGTAAAAGGCTTTTTTATATTTTTTTTCAGTAACAATTGTTTCAAATACTGTTTTAACAGTCTTCTCGACTTTTGCTTTTTAATTACACGTATTTAAAATCGTTTTATTAGCACCAAGTTGTGTTTCTTTTCTTTTGTTAGTTTCCTTCCAATATGTTTTAAACGAATTTCAGCCTTCTGTCGGTGGTACAGCTTATTCCTTCTACTGATTTGTTAAAGTGGTCTAGTTTTCCTTCTAGACCTTTTTTATGTTTTTTTTAGTTTTCTTTGTACGTCGCTTATGATTTGTGAATTTGTTTCTTATGGCTTCTATTGTGCGTACTGTTCCTATTATTTCTTCATTAATTTCTTTGCTAAACGCAGCTCTTCTGTTTTGATTTTTTCGCTTCTTTTTTAAATTCTTTTTCTTCTTGTTTAGGTCTTTTGAAGTCTTATAGGATTTCTGCAAGGAGCTGTAAATGTTTTTGTATTTCTTCCTCTTTGTTTGCTTGTATTGACTTTAGTGGTATACTTGCAAGATCGACTTTTCGACTGTTAGATCTCAACCTGTGTACTACGAAGTTACTCCAATCACCCATAGATTTCGCACTCAGCCAGATACTTGTTGTTTTTACGACCGACTGACTTGATAGTTTCTCTCTGTTGACACTAGAGTTCGTTGTGATTGGGTTATCGCAGGTCAACATCGCTCAAATTGTTATTTCTTAATCTAATGGTCGACGCTTCCCTCTAGTAGCACTAGCCGGTTTGCAAACTGTCATGTTCTTCTTAACATAACCTAACTACCTTGCTGTGTCGCTGTGTGTTTTATGATTCTTACTTACGTTTCCATAAATTCACTCACTGGTTTACCTTCACTTTCATTTCTTCTTGTTATTTGTAAACTGCCTCTGCTACTGAAGCCCGCGTCTGTCCTCGCTGAATCGCAAACTATCACTTATAATTGTCATCCATTGAAAATGTGTGTTTATGCAACTACCATTGTTACCAACCTCACGTTGTTTTATGCATCCTGTTAAATCTTAACCTGGGTGTGGAGAAGCGCCAATCTCCTTCAAAAGACCCGTTCAGATATTATTTGTTTCATTATGCGACCCTTTCAGAAACAATCCATTCCATTGTACTCTGTTTATTGCGACCTGTTTGCGCGCGATCCGTTCAGTAGTTAAGTGTTACAGTGCATCGTGAATTCCACAGTTATCCACTGACTATAGACTGGTTCTGACCCGATTCTTTGGGACCAGGAGAGCTGGTTCAGGTCATCAACAGATGTCACTTCAGTGCCTCTGACCGGGATGTCGTAGGTTCGTGTCGATGGCAGGATTTTTGACACCAGCCAGATAGATAGGTCGAATTCACTCGCTGTCTGGAGGAGAATTCCAGCGGCTGGCTGCTCTGATCGGTAGTTTTCTGTGGTTTCTCCAATAACTACCTGAAGAAAACCGTAGCAGTACCCAAGCAAACGGGCCACGGATCGTCCTTTCCTTCCGGTTCCTCGACCAATTCTCACCCGATGCTTAAATGCTCACACGCTATGCACTACGAGTACCACACGGGTCGAATGACCAGACGGGAGATTTGACTTAGTCTCGACCGGAGTGGTGCCAGGTTGTGGGAGATACCTCGATAAGGGAAATCCTCGCAAGACGACGGAGTATAGGATCCGCCATCCATCGGCGGAAGGTCACCGCTACCTCGTGCAATAAAATATGTACCGTAGTAACAGGACTAATGATCTTAGCAGTTGACGCGCCCCGAAGTACTAATGAAACCGTCAACCATCGAGTGCTAAAAAAGAAATTTTTGGTTGAAGAAGAAGATAATTAGCACAAAGACATTATTAAAGCTATATGCAGATATAGTGATTTTGTTCAAAAAGACAATCGCATAATATCTGTTCAAACAATGTGAGGTTCATAAAAATTGGTCCTAAAATACAATCTACAGAATCCCGGTTTGCAGCAGTCAGGCTAAAAAACAAAATATAGATATTTTTTCTTTACTCAATTTTATGAATTATGTTGATCGAAAGGATTAGAAATGATAGTTCGTGTTGAATTGTAAATGCATTACAATTATTTTTCTTTTTTTTGTTCAGAAAGACAAGCAAACGAAAAATCCAATCTGATAAAATCCAAGAGGGGATATTAATGTTACCGAGAGGCTTGGAAAACACTGATCTTCTAGATGATTCAAAACGAAATGGGGCAAAGTAATGTCAGCCCGAAGTGGCAAGAGAGAGATTTAGTATTGTCAAGTCCAGTTGAATAAAAACGGAACGTCAAAAACTCGATAGCACGTGAGGGGTCCAAATAAAATGATTCGAGAGTGAGAGAGAGGGGGGATAATATATTATTAAAGAACGACTCACACTGGCGTCAAAAATACGATACACTATTGGATACAATACTAGGAGATGTGTCCAAAAATGTCTACTTTAAGGGAAGAAATCAAATCTGATTGGGTAAGCAGGTGCGAGTTAAGAACAATATATCCAATTAAGAATCTTCGGGATTGGAACTCTTTCATATCAACATATTTTCTATGATATGATGAATGAACACAATTAAAAATGTGAAATACACGTAACATCATCACCCTTCGAATAGAGAAATTCTTCGCCAAAGTATTGCAATTATTCTCAGAGAGAGTAACGTTTGAAAAGAAAGTATTCAGCAGTGTTGGGTGCAAGATGTTTCTCATTTTAAAGCAAAACAAATGATCAGCATTTCCAAGCATTACTCTTACGATTCCTACGACTTATTTTACAATTTATCGTTTCGTCTTATCTAGTTTGCCTCTTAGTGGTGACTACATTGCCTTTCCTTATATAATAAAGCAATACTCTCCTTTACGTAAGATATAATACAGATCCATTACCGATGACATGCTTATATGACGTCCTAGTTTCCTCATCCATCCTGTAGGTGTCAGTGGGGCTCCGTCATAGGCGTTATTAGCTAAACGACCAACTCATAGACTGTTGAGGTCTCTCGAACGAATGTAGAAATGAAAAAAGATGTAACTGCATGTGTGTGTGTGTGTGAGTGCATGTGTTTGTGTGTATAAGGGACAAGGATGGGACAAAAATCACGAAGGAAATATTTCGCGTGGTCTGTAGCCTGTTTGCTAGGTGTTTTTATGGGATTCAGCAACTGTTAATCGGAAAAAACACAAGAAACTACTACTTAAAGCAACAGCCTGCTAAAATTCACCTGACTTTGTAGGCAGTAACTGGATTTAATATAGCTGTGTAGTTAGTGTGAAAAATTTGTTGCTGATGGAATTCGATCTCTATGATCTCCCTGTTGGATACGCTGCAGTGGAAACCATTGTTGTCCCGACTCATCCCGTTTTTTCGAAGTAAAATTGTGGCATGTGCTTATCATAACATCACTAATCCCATTTGAAAATCAACTTGTCCTTAATCATTATCATACCGGGAGAGGTGGCTCAGTGCATTATCTGATGTAACTGCAGTGTCTCGGACTAGAAGGTCCTAGATTCGAGCTCCGACAATGGCTAGATTTTCGACATTCAGTCACTGTATGGATTAGATTTCTAGAAGCAGGCTTGGACCGGTAGTTTTCCCTGGTTTGTCCGATCAATACCAGGCGAATACCGGAGCAGTACGTTCACAAACGGGTCACTGACCGTGCGTGATCTTTCCTTCCTCTTTCTGGTCCTAGCCTTACAGCTTTAACCAATGTGCACTACACTACCACACATGCGGGGAGAGCTTGTCCTGGTTGAGGCGGTGCCTCGCTGGTGGGAGATACCTGGTTGAGGGAAACTCCTTTAGCCGACAGTAGGTCGGCATCTAATCTCGCCATCTACCGAGCGGAGATCACTGCCACCTACCGAGAGAAAAAAACACATTCACTACCCTTACGGCAGTACTAACATTAGTTGATGCGCCCGGAATAACTAACAATCAACCGACCTAATCATTATCATTATATACCTCTTTAGATCACTTTGTATCATTTTTATACAGCATAATGCAATGAAACCGTCACTATGTTTTGCTGATGAAGAACCTGAAGACGTCTCTCACATACACGCTCTAAGATTAATATGACACTCATTGCACACATTTCAATATCAGGTGAATACTACATGAATGTGCAAGATATCTTGATTGTTCATCATCTCTCATTTTAAAAGGTATATTTTTTTCCAGCAGATATATGTGAATATCCTCAAGGCTAATATTATATTTTGTATATATGGAATTTATTTAGAAGATTGGAAAAGGCCGAGGGCTTTCGGGCGTATTCGTTCCGGTATTTGCCCTATCGTTTGCAATGTCAAGAGTGATACATTGTGTGTAAATCTGTAATTTACGACGAAATGAGGTTATGTGAAATTAGAGTAAACGTGATTACTGGAGATTGGCTGATATCTGAATGGAATACGAGAGGGGCGAATCCGAAAATTTGGTTTCAACTGGTAAACAATAGGCGTAAACAGTTCTGATTGTGATTCTAGCATTGCATTTAACTGACACGATTATTGGCAGTATTACTTGATTATTTTTATTATTGATGTATTTCAAGTTTTAAATTATTTGCGAATACAATACACAAATAACAGTACATATAACACAAATCACAAATAATAAAATTTCCTTGTATCTAAATTATGTAAGCGGCCACAGCTAGGATTATATAAATACTTCTGCAAAATATAAGGTACTAATAATTATTAGTAAGGGTCAGTGCAAGATTTTCAAAAGCTTTTTGAGATGAACTGAATGCCCCCATAGGTATTGAAGCATACCTATGGCTGTTGGCTAACAGCACTGTTTTTATGAGTTCATGAAAAGTCGCCAGTCATCCAATTCCTTTGCGCATCTATCTTGGACATCCACGGTGTACACCCTCCTCCAATACCACAAACAAAAATCTGCAGAAATTGTTTCACCAGTTGATAGGTAGCATGAGTGAAAAGGTGTTGCGGCCTGGATGAAAACTACAAATTATATCACCGGTTCTTAGATGGCGTCACTAAACTGTAAGCTAAATACAAAAAGCTGCCTGTGACAAGGCAAAATTAAAGTCAATTAGTGGAAAAAAATGTATGTGATGAAATATTTTTTGTTTCATTATTGATTTCAACGTACAAAAAATACATAAGGGACAGTTGAAAGTTTCAAAAAGTTTTTTCCTCGCAGGCCTGTGTAATCAATCTTCCTGCATATTGAGTGTTTTGCTTCTGTGTTTTAAGTCAATCCCTCAATTTATTCATTTGATTTGCAAACCAGAAATCGCTCGTTGAATAATCGATATGTGAACTCCTTAGCCATCTCTTTGCTGGCAATCACTACCGCTGATTCCTCAAACGAGGCCAGTAAAAGGGCCACACACCATGCGTGATAGTATCTCCTCCATCCGTTTCCATGCCACTCTCCCTACACATACACACACTTATCTGCACTACAGCACCACAGCGATGGCGTAATGGTTAGCGTACCGGACTGTTGTACCCACGTTGTCAAATTCAAACTCGATCGAAGCCGTGGATTTTTAAGGACGAAACAAACCCTTCGTGCGCCTTCCTTCGGAGGGGAAGTAAAGCCGGCTGTCCCATGGTAATAGATTTACTGGCATGTAAAAGATCCACAAGCCTAAATGACGCCTCTGATGTAAATTGAAAATCATCTGTTTCTCGACCGAGAAATACCTCTATTCTCTGCTAGTTGGTGAAAGGAGCGTAGCGAAATTTGCGTGGTCAGACGGTAGAGCAGGCCTCATGAGTCTCGTCACGTAAAATAAGGTATTAATTCAATTAAATATCTGCACTACAGCACCGCAGTCTCAGGGAATCAGCTGATGCCACTGCGGTACCTCTGACCGGGAGGTATTATGTTCGAGCTCCGAAGGTGGCAGAATATTTGACACTAGCTAGGGGGAGAATTCATGTCCGGCTGCTTTGATCGGTAGTTTTCTGAGGTTTCTCCGATCAACACAAGACGAATGCAGGAGCAGTACCCTAACAAAAAGTTGGTCCGAAAATTGCAGGATATTTGACACTAGCTTGATAGCTAGGTCGAATTCAGTCGCTGTCTGGAGGAGAATTCAAGTGTCCAACTGTTCTGATCGGTAGTTTTCAGCGGTTTTTTCGACCAACACAAGGCTAATTCTGAAGCAGTAACCTAACAAACGGGCCGCGCGCGATCTTTCCTTCCTTCCTCTTCCTTCTCCTTTCCTCAGTTCTTATGTGCACTTACATCATTAATTTATTCATTCCAGTTATAACTATAAGGGCTGGTAACTTCGTCGTAACGAAGAGCAGAATTGAAGTCGACACTTCAGCCGTGAGAACTGATAGTTCACTCCTCGACCAGGAACCAATTCGTTCAGTGTATTGTGACGTTCCCTACTTGGTTTGACTGTGTGTGATAATTCAGTGGCAATATTCGTGACTCTTGCAAATCGCGGACTGAGATTCTATTTCCGACGGTGTCTGATTTCCGATATTAACTGGCTGTCTGAAAGAGAAATCTAGGGGACGGTTTCTCTGATCGGTTGCTACCTGTGGTTTCTTCGATTAATACCTGCCGAATGCCGGAGCGTTTCCTAAATAAACGGGCCACGGACCGCGCGCGAAGTTTACTTCCGCATACGGTCCCTGCCTCTCCTGCACTTATGTAAACTGCACTTCGCCATAGTCGGAGATCATTAATGAACTGAAAGTCATATATTGTATTCCTGGAGGGGAAAACTGTTATTCAATATTAATGAATAATATATGTAGCAATAGCACACAACGAGAACTAGGGTTCATTTCAACTCATTCGTACACTGCGTAAGATCCGACTTAATATATATTAATATGTGCATATATGTACATATACGTGGTAACGACCTTGATCTGATTCTTAAAGCAACGCAGGAGCACAACTGAAACTAATGTCGCCTCTGTAATCTTACGTTCTGGTAATTTCCTCAGATTCTTCAGTAACGATGTTCTTCTACGGATTCTAGCAACTTACGCTCATCAAAAAAACCTCAAGCCGTCACGTAGATCGATAACGAATCTCACTTTTAACCTGGGACAAACACCGCTATCTCCAGAGGTATAACATTCATTATACTTACGTGACTAATGTTCTATGTAATTTACGTGTCTGCTTCAAAAAAAAATACTCGCTCACTTGTAGTTCATTTATAATGATCGAGTAAATTGAGACCGAACCTCCCTCTGCCCGTCTGCCCACCACTCAGGGGCAGGCCGATTTGGCTCAATCAATCGAGAGGTGTCAATCGACATTTCTCTGCTTCCTCTTGGAGGACTGATAATTTGTTAGCGGATCCATCCAAAAGAGTTTAGAAAATTTCTCTAAAAATGGTTTTTTTTTGTTTTTTTTGTTTTTTGAGAAACTAAAACGCTTTTTCACGTGGTGAGTGTTCCTCCAGACGTGATGAGTAGCTCATTGGATTTCTCTCGACAAGACAAATCGTTTAGTACTACAATTTGTATTCGGTTCCCTTTTGGATAATATGGAAAATTATCAGAAAAACGTATGGTTTCAATGCTCCTACAAGTACTACGTTTTTTGGTTCTACAACGTTCTAAAACTTGATGCATTCTACCACCTTTCTGGCATTTATATTCAATCATAACGGTTGGATTCATCGGATTCACGATACTAAGAACTAGTTTTGCCATGGAACAAAAAAATAATTAGTATTTAAATAGATATATTTTTTGGTTACTTACTACAGTCGAAAAGTGCAAAGAAGGTAACTGGAATATTTGTTTTATTGCGAACTTGCAAAGCACAAATAAACTTTTTTCAGTTGAAAATACATACCGGAGACACCACGCTAAGCTAGTAAAGAATAATACGGAGTTTTTCCACGGCATACCGAACAGTAATCGCCTGCTGTGTCGATAGCTAGTGACGAAAATCCTGCCACTGTCGGGACTCGAACATAGCATCTCCCAGTCAGGGGCACTACGGTGACATTTCCTCGAAGAATTCAACAGTTTAGGAAATTAATTTAGGCTATAACTAAGTAAATGAAGGACTTAATTAAGAATAGTAGGTCATAGACCGAAGCATAAGTGATATATGTGAAGTGAGGTGTCGTGCAGTGTAGAGTATAGAAATAATGAAGGAAGTAATTTAAAAGCCATAGTAAAGTGAAGTGAGGTGCAGTGCAGTGCCAGTCGAAAGTGCTCTTCATTCAACAAACATTCAGTGGGTACTTAGATAATAGAAACTTATTTTTCTTGAGGTAATTTAATGTTACATGTGTCACAGTCATTATTCATTTTGGGTCATGATTAGAGGTCACGCAAAGCTAAGTTGTGCGCGGTGTGCAAAGTCGCCCTCCTCAACCGGACGTCTGCGGTGCGACACTCTGCAGACCCAACCCATGGACGGGCGAAAGCGCCATCAACAGGATGCTCGTGGTGGGCCATCCCTTGGGGTCACCATCATGACGTTCCTCCTTTGCACACGACACGTGCGCCTCGCCCATGTTCGCGCACGGCTCAGCCGTCACGTGACCCGAGTCTATATAATGAACTGACATCCCTCCAGGGCTCTTTTAAGCTCACTGAAGCTCAGCGGCTCTGTAGCTCTTCGGCCGCTAAGTTCTTGCTTACTGCTCTGCTCGTCTCTGTCGTAGAGACGTACGGCTTGTTTGGTGCGACCCACGCACCCCGCCTTCTGTGACGAACGGTCACACACTTCTAATGTATTCGGACAACACGGTAAAGTGGAGAACGACCCATTGGTCATTGTATTTGTATTTAAACATGTAAAGCCATAAGCTTTCCATTAACCATGTGCACATGTATTAGCTATAGACAATAAACTAAGTTAAGGAAAACCGTGTAAGTGTGTGTTTCGCCTGGTCACCAAGCCCTGAGGAAACTTCTTCCTGTAGGGTGTAAGTAGTCCCGATCCCTCCCCGGCCATACCATGAATCAGTCAGTTTTTATGATTATTATTACTATTATTATTATTATTATTATTATTATTATTATTATTATTTTATTATTATTATTATTATTATTATTATTATTATTATATAAATTTCAAGTATCTCGCTTAGCCGAGCTGTCCTATAGCAGACACCGCGACGTTGGAGAACCAAGGTGGCCTGCTTCGCTTGCAAACTCGGAGCGGTCAGGATTCAAACGTTGAAGTTATATCAATAAAAACTTCCTCACGGACGCGTGCAGTACTCCCAGGAGAGAATAGGCTGTTGCATTGATTGAATGTGCCAGTTCTTGAGGCCAAGCCTTACAAACGATGAAATTAGTTCAGAGATCAGTGGATTTGCAGAGATGACCCAGGGACTACTTCAACATATTCTTCTTCTCCTCCTCCTTCTCCTCCTTCTCCTTCTTCTTCTCCTCCTCCTTCTTCTTCTTCTTCTTCTTCTTCATCTTCATCTTCTCTTCCCCTCCTCCTCCTTCTTCTTCTTCTTCTTCTTCTCCTCCTCCTCCTTCTCCTCCTTCGTCTTCTCCTCCTCCTTCGTCTTCTCCTTCTTCTTCTTCGCTTTCTTCTTCTTCTTCTTCTTCTTCTCCTCCTTCTCCTCCTTCGTCTTCTTCTCCTCCTCCTCCTCCTCCTTCTTCTTCTTCTTCTTCCCCTCCTTCTTCTTCTTCTTCTTCTTCTTCTCTTTCTTCTTCTTCTCCTCCTCCTTCTCCTCCTTCGTCTTCTCCTCCTTCTTCTTCTTCTTCTTCTCCTCCTTCTCCTCCTTCGTCTTCTCCTCCTGCTTCTTCTCCTTCTTCTTCTTCTTCTTCTTCTTCTTCTTCTTCTTCTTCTTCTTCTTCTTCTTCTTCTCTTTCTTCTTCTTCTCCTTGTTGTTGTTATTATTATTATTGTTATTATTATTATTACTGTATAATTTGCATGTTAGATATATAATCATATTTATGTAATACCCGCCAGCGGGGTACACCCAATTGCAGTTTGAATAAATTCATGAGTATATTCTCATTGTTGCGAGTGCTGCCCTGTGCCACTCGGAGTGTGGGTGTGTGCAGGACGGCGAGCCTCATGGGGCTGGGCGGGAGCGCGGGGAGTGTGCCGTGGGCGGCGGAGCTGCCCGCCGCCACTCGGGTCTCCAACCGCCACGGGCTGCCGCCGAACGACCCGGTACGTGCCACACCCCATCAACGTCGTCACTGGGGGTGGGGTCGGTGGTATTTCGGTTAGCGTGTCGGGCTGTTGTACCCGAGTTTACGGGTTCAAACTGGATGCAAGCCGTGGATTTTTAAAGGAGCGAAAGATCTTCGCCCTCCTCTCTTCGGAGAAATAAAGCTGGATGTTCCGTGTTGTAGATTTATTGCATGTAAAAGATCCTCAAGCCCAAAAGAATCCTCTGAGCTAAATTCAAATTCACCTGTTACGTCACCCAAATATTACCTTCTTTCTCCGCTAGATGGAGAAAGAGCAACAGAGCAACAGCAGCAGACCTCAGGTCTCAAGGAAGAGCGGGCCTGATGCCCCGAATCTCGCTTTCTGATATAAGATATAAACTAACTGTGATACGTATATTCTATTAAAGCATTGCATGGCGTCATATGCATTACATCTTTCAAGTCGTGACGCGGCGCATGACAGCACATCACATAGCAAGACACGTCCCTTGTAACACGAGTTTCTCCCGTCACTTCCACATCAGAGCGTAATCACATTTCTTGACAAATTCACCGTCGTGAGGCCCATGTTGCGCCATTATCACACATACTCAATGGTTAGATCACTAGTCCGTTATATTCGTCATTAGCCTTATTACATCACTGCATGATTCATGACATCACATTTCACACACAGAAATTAAGACATCTCATCCTGATTATTTTATGTGATAAAAATTTCGTTCAATTTAAACCATTAAATTGCATTGACACCTTCGACAATAATGCATTTGTGTCATACTCTTTTGCGGTCTCTGTACTCAGAGCATGTGTTTTTTATTATCAAGCGCACAAGTTTTTTTTTAAAAAAGCGCAAAAGATGGTTTTTAACTAAAAAAATCAATCGATATCTGCCGCGTTTCGATAATTCTTGTCTACATCATCGTCTGTTCTGAGTGGACGGCTGTAAGCCATCGATGACAACATACACGACGTACATATACTGCGTATTCGTCCTGTCACCAGTAGCATCACAAGTACAGGTTACAAATCGACACACGTCTCAATCATACAAAAAATAATCCTCTTATTACCTCTCTTTGTTTTTTAATTGTCCCTCAGTAGAATAGTTATAACAATTATAAAAATCCCAATAACTCAATGAACACTCAACGATTTAATAGTCTCGTAGTAAAGTGGATAGACTGTAGTTGGCTTTATCGTTTTTTAAAGTAAGGCGTTTGTTTCATCGATTAGAACATTTATTATTTAAACATTTCTCAGCCTTAAGAGTTTGTTTATTATTTCAACTCGGATGGTCACAAAACAAATACAAACCGTCGCCATGAGTAATGTAATAACGTGCAAAGTCTGGGGTTCTATTAAAGCCAGATCAGTTCTAAACAAGATTTCAAGTTTTTCTAGAATAAGTAATTATTTGAATCAACATTCTAACTGCTGAACTAGTTCTTTAAAACAAATTACAAATATAAGGCCATTTTCATTTTTGGAAAAGAACCACACACACAGAAGATTTTCAAAATATTTTCTTGCTACCCGCCAAAATTTTAAAATATTTTAGTGGATGTGTGTGTGTGTGTGTTGAGAATTTTAGGTCCAGATTATTCCGACTTTTGCCCGCTAGAAGTTTTCCCAAACATGTACTCAATTATTATTTATTATCCACGCCGGGGGATAAAGAAGACATGTGGCAGACATGACGTATTTCCATCACCGTAACTAGCTAACTTGGTCTGCAGTTTATTTATTTCGTCACAGCTGTAGAAACTGAGATTATTTGTATTAGAAAGTTACGGCTTAGTTTTTGCCGGGAATCGAACACAGGCCACCTCACAGAATGCTAGCACGTTATTCATGAGCCACCCGAGGACCACCTTTTTATCTTACAGAATACGAATTTTATCTTACGAAGTGTAATGAAAAATGTCTTGACCATAGTACTTAAATATAGAAATATATCCTTCAATTACTTGGAAATTTATTGTGAGATCCGCCATTAACCCTAATATTGATATACTTCGAATACTGGAATTGCATTAGTTTTCTATTATTCAAGAAGGAGCGTTTGAAAATATTCCTATAATAAGCCAAAGAAAACGAACACTTACAAAACTATAATAAGCGTTTAATGTAATATTCCATACGTCTCTACTATTACGTCAAAAAAGAGTTATTTACAAACTATAGTATGTTGTTGAAGGTGTATTGTAATACGTTCTTTGAAATAAGTGAAAGAAAATGATATTGACAAAACTATAGATTGGTGTTAAAGGTCTGTAGGTTTCATAGTTATTTATAATAATACAAAAAATAGTACTTTACAAAATTTCAAATTGTTGTTTAAGGTGTGTTTTTAATATATTCCACTTACAGAGATGGCTCAGGGCATCAACTAATGTCAATGCATTCCCTCTGACTGCATCAGAGGTCCTTGACGGTGGCAGGATTCCCGAAGGTGGCTAGATTTCCGACACTAGCTTGTCAGGCAGGTCGAATTCAGTCGCCGTCTGGAGGAGAATTAGCGTCCGGCTTCTCTGATGGGTAGTTTTCTGTGTTTTCTGCGTTCAACACCTGGCGAATGCCGGAGCAGTACCCTAACGAACGGACCACGGACCGCGCGCGATCTCTCCTTCCTCTTACTCCTCCTATCCTCACTTACAACACACACTCACTTACACTAACACGCACTGCACCTCCACACATGCCAGGAGATCTCTCGGGAGCTAAGAGCTTATCCCGGCTGAGGTGGTGACTCGCTGGTGGGAGACACCTGGTTCGGAAAAACCCCGCTAGCCGTCGGTAGGTCGTCCCTGGATTTCGCCATACAGCGAGGGAAATATCATCGCCTCCTCTCGAGCAAAAACATGCATTACACTTACGGGCCTAATGACTCTGACAGTTGACGAGCTCGGAATCACTAAACTATCACTCAATAAATATATTATTTTTAATACGCCAAAGAAAAGGTTGTTTACAAAATTATAGATTGATGTTAGAGCCGTGTTTTCATAGGTTTTCATATAATAAGCGAAAGAAAAGGATTGTTTACTAAGCTAAGCAAGGCACGCGTGTTTTAGTATGTCGTTTATTGTAAAGTGGTGGGCGCGCGTGGTAAGGGAAGGGCCGTGTGGCAGTGGGTGGAGGGCGGCGCGCTGCAGGGGCGCCCGACGACGCCCGCGCTGCTGCGGGCGGCGCAGGCGGCCGTGGCGGGGCTGTGGGGGCGGGCGACGT
>BOPP01000144.1:1715432-1733936 GCA_017312745.1 Gryllus bimaculatus
AAATGCTCATATTACCAACGAGTTGGTGGGGCGTATTCAGTTAATTTCTAACGGTTTTCCTTCTCCTTATAGAAAAGAATACATATAATCAACGCTTTGCGCTTTGGAGTGTTCTAGTAGCAATTAATTAGCAACATAACAATTGGTTAGCAATAATGTTAATTAACAGTGGGCACGTTCTCTATGCACAAAATTAATTTGGACGTAAATGGACAAATAAATTTCAAGATTCACGTTTAATCGTTCCTAACATTTCCATTCTAATGATAAATAGACTGCGTTCATTTGACTTCATACCACACAAACCTGCAAGCTACTGTACTCCACGCTGGATGTTCGATTAGGTAAGTTAATTGATTGCAATTGTATATATGCATGTCTCATTACGAAATTTTGTACAATCATAAAATAAAAAGTAGAGAATTTAGTGATACTTTTTATATTAAATAATTGCGAAAGGCGCTCGGAGTCGCTTTCATCCAACTTTTGCCGATGTCGCGTGCAATAATAGCCATTTGGGAAGCGATCCAAAACTTTCACATGGGGTGGCTATGGAGAGCGCTACGGATTATGTGCAAGGTAGCCATTTCACGGCATAGATCAGAGCAGAGCCTGGAAGTTCTGTTCTTCACCTACACCATTGTCTCGCTGTCTTTTAGTTACAGCAATACCCCGGCCTCCATAACACACCGGCAGTTTATGATTTATTGATTGATTAAGGTTCGGATGCGTGTACTCCTAAGGACACTAGACTCGGATATTCCTCCAATGAACAGCGAGATCCGGCTCCAAACTTCTAGTCGGCTTCCGGGTTTTCCCAGCCAGGTATCTCACACCAGTGAGGCACCGGTTCAGCAGAAAAAAAGCATTAAGCTATCGATATAGTGGATATGAGTGTGTGTGTGTATGTATACAAGGTTAAGGACGAGCACAAGAAAGACGAAGGGATGATCGCGCGCGGTCCATGGCCCGTTTGTTTGGGTACTGCTCCGACATTCGCCTGAGGTTGATCGGAGAAACCACGAAAAACTAGCGACCAGAGCATCTGATGGCTAGGATTATCCTATAGAAAATCTATCAAAAATCCTACCACCATTGGGACTCGAAGAATAGGACCTCCCACTCAGAGGGACTGCAGTGACATCAGTTGATGCCCTGAGACACGTTTCTGCACGTAGCTGGAGAAATGCCTAGTTAATATAATTATTGCGCTCTCAAGAAAATGCGATTACGAAAACAATAATACTTTTATTAATTTTTGTTTAAATTTAGTAATCATGGGACATACATAATTCTAAAAAGTCTGAAGAAGAGAGGAGAAGGAGGAGGAGAAAGAGAAGGAGGAAAAGGTAAAGAAGGAAGGGTAGGAAGAAGAGGTGAAGGAGGAGGAAAATTAATGGAAAGAGGATGAGGAAAGATGTAAACGGGTTTTTAAAAATGATACACTAGTTGGAAAGAAATGATATAGAAAATGAGATAGTGTAACTGTGTTAAAAATAATGAAGAGAAGATAAATATGAAGAAGGAAGAAAAACAATTATAAAAAGTGATAAAGAAGATAATAAAAGTTATGAAGAATTAGGCTCTAAACAGGAACAAAATAAAAATTGACATAATAATGATTATTTAGAAGATAACTGTGAAGCGAAGATGATTGTGAAGAAGATTTAAACTAATAGGAAGAGTTGCAAGAATAAATATAATAAACGAAATGCTTTTAAATGATGGCAAACAAGAGACGACGGAAATCATTATTTTTATAAGAAAACTACTCAGAAAAACGCTCGGTTAAATTCAAGCATACTTTGCAACATTAACCCCAAACGTTTTCAACAAAATCAATTCATCATTTATTCTCCATTAATATCCTGTCATGTACAAAAAAATCCATTTCAGACATCACATTCTGCAAGAACATTGCGAACAGAATAGATCACCAAGGAATAATTATTTCCGATAGTACTCCTCCTAGCCAACCCATGCGCAACCTCCGTCCGGGCCTTCTCCATGACACAGCGAAGCGGGGCCAGCGAGGCATAACCTGCGGCGAGCGCGCGGGGGCGTCGGGCGGCGAGGAGCAACAAGAGCGACGCGTAGCGGCGGAGCGGCGAAACCGCGGAAACCGCCGGACGCACACGACCGTTTTAGGGTGGCGTACAGTGGGTCCTATGTGTGCAGAGTGCCCCGCTCTGTGTAGTGACGATTGTTAAGCAACTCGATTAAATTCATTAGGTTTTGTTGTAGTTGACTCATTGATTGTTAATGACTACGGTGTTCACCACTGCTATGGTCATTAGTCCCGAAAGTGTAGTGCATGTTTTCCCCCCTCGGAAGGTGGCGGAGATCTTCCCCCACTGGATGGCGTGATCCGGCACCGACCTCGGCGGAGTTTTCCCCAATCAGGTGTCTCCCACTAGAGGGGCATACTCCAAACAAGGAAAAGCTGTAAGCTCCAGACCGGGTTCCCGGCAAGGGTGGTAGTCTAATTAAACGTGAATATACGTGTGAGTAAGTAGGAGGTGAGCAATGAAAGATCGTGAGCGGTCCGTAGCCCGTGTGGTAGGTTACTGATACGGCATTCACTTTATGTTGATCGGAGAAACCACACGAAACACACCGATCAGAGCAGTCGGCCGCTAGAATTCTTCTCCAGACGGTGACTGAACTCGACCTAGCTGACAACCTAGTGTCGAAAATCCTACCACCGTTTGGAATTGAACCTAAAACCTCCCTGTCTGAGGAACTGCAGTGACATCAGTTGACGCTCTGAGCCCCCTCTCCCAGTTTCATTTGTAATTTCGAGTACGTCAACGGCTGAGGTTAATTGTCCCATACGTTCAGTGCCTGTTTTGCCGAGGTAAGTGGCGATGATCTGTCCCCACTGGTTGGCAAAATCCGGCGCCGACCTTCGTCGGCTTTAAACAACTCAGACTCCAGCTATTCCTGGATGAGTCACCGTGTGGTAAACCCGATTACTAAAGGTACCGAGCTCCATGGCCCAAGGGATATGTCAGATTGATCCTCAAATAGTTCCACGGACATCTTGCAACCTCCATACAAGAACTTCGTGACTTCTCCACGTCCTTGATTGGCTCTCGTTCATTACACACTTCTCATGGAAAACACTAAATGTTCTAGAATAAAACTTCAAAAAGTTGGATGTAGCAAAAATGTTTAATGTAGTCGTAAATGTACCAGAAGAATGTGTTCCGTCGAGAACAGTTTTGGAGCTAGCGTTGGAGCTAACCACAGACGGACGAACAAGTCGACACACACGGACACATACATAGAAAGTGAGTGAGAGAGAGTGATAGAGAGAGAGAGTGATAGAGAGAGTGAGAGAGAGGGAGAGTGATAGAAATAGTGAGAAAGAGAGAGCGAGAAAGAGAGTGAGAGAGAGTTTTCTGTCGCACGATTACAATATTTTCTCGACAACTTATATATCAGTTTTGGTGTTTATTAGGGCTGTGATTTATTTGCATTCGCTCTGATTTGTATTAGGGCTGTGATGTTTATGCATTTATGTGCATTATACGCTTTATATGCATTCGAAATCTAGTGGCCGATTTCGTAACAAACACCCCCATTCTAACCGCATTTCTCAAATCCATTGTTTAAAATACGTTGCGCGAGTAATGCCAACTCGGACGTAACTCCAATCTCTAGCCATCCAACTAGTTTATTATATAGTATGTTGTCTCGCGTCCCTTATTGCTGTTATGTCCAAAAAAACGTATTTTCTTAAAAAAATAGATTTATTCTGATCTCACACCAATTCAGAGAAACCATATACAATCCAGATCCAAGAATTTTCCTGAAGATGTAGCAGTGTGTGCCAAAGTCGCCGTTGCTCAGGGAGATGTCCAAAGTTAGTAGCAGTAGCACCGAAGTATCTGTCCGAGAGAGAGTCCGTACACTTTGCTCTTCCTCTAACACTGTTCACAATCCACTGATACACTCGATACGGCTGGTAGGCGCTCAACTGTCCTCTGCCCGCCGGGGCGCTGCTTCATAGTCCGCTGGGGCTGAGGGTCCGCTGGCCTGCGCCCGGATAGGGGAGGCGCCTCCTCCTTCGGTGCCTGGTCGCGCGTGACGGCGCCGCGGCGGCTGCTGTCGTCGCCTTCTTTTGAGCGGCAACGGTATTAGGTTCCGGCGGTTTTTTCAATGCTGCGCAGTCGACTACTGCAATTGCACGTTTTGGACCACTGTGCGTGGCGTTTACTGCAGGACGCGTCAGGCAGAGAAGCGGACAGCGGAGCGACCACAACTAACACAAGCACAGAGGACACCACCTCGTCCTGTTGTTGTACGAAAAAAAAGAACAGTTGCAGTGTACCACAACCTTGATACAGTAACAAGGTACCTAGTTACAATATCATGGGTCTGGTATACTGCAATTTTTCTTTATTTTCGTGTGGACATGAATCTTGTACATGGTGTGTGTTGATACACCGTGATTCTACAACTTTTGTTCCCGTTAGGAAGATTTTAGTTTCTGAGACGAAAATTGGAAGGAGTGAATGTGCACAATTTATGCCACCAATCTTCGAAACTTCAATAACAAGATTTATTTTTTTGTTTTCTGGTCCTTGCTACTGTAACGTCTATCTCAGAAGTATACATCACTCTTACGATTCTTACCAAGCTATTATCAGTAAAAGTTTTCTCTCCTACGTATATCAGTAAGTCCTTGAAAATAACTACTGCTTCTATCATCAGCAATTTCTTATAAATACAGTATTATAATTTATTCAATATATGATTAGTCTTGTTAAACGCCTCTGTCAATATTTTTTATGATTAGTGACGTAACTTTGATAGTGAGAATTATAGTTTTCCAAAATAGTTGAATGTTTTCCCAGTAAAAGTTTCCATATGCCCACTTCATATTACATAACTTACAACACTTTAATTGCAAATACATTCAATAATGTTTAACAATGATTCTGTTGCCAATGTCCTATTGCGTCATTTTTAAACACATTTATGTACACACTAGAGAGTTAAAGTGTTGTATAAGCAGTATTGTATATAAGTCTCTCTAATATCGTACAACTATCTAGGGGCAACTAAAGCACTTAAAGTGCACGAAAAAATAAAGAAAATACTCTGTTTTTTA
Source organism: Gryllus bimaculatus (assembly GCA_017312745.1). NCBI lineage: Eukaryota > Metazoa > Arthropoda > Insecta > Orthoptera > Gryllidae > Gryllus > Gryllus bimaculatus. Next base: position 1,720,552 of record BOPP01000144.1, read on the forward strand.
ATGCTCGTGTGAAGGGTAATCTCTTTTATTTTGAAGCTTTAATTTCCAAGAAATTCTCGACAATGTTCTTTAGAAAACACGCTACACCATTAATACATGTCACACGAGAGAAAGATAAAGGAAAGCATGTGGGAGACGCCGCTTTCAGACGATTGCAACTGAGATCCAGGGCTGCCATTTCACCCACGCAAAACCCACGTGGAACTGCGGGCCTTGGGTCTTTCGCGTGACGGACAGCCGACCCAGGGGCCTAGTTCCCGACGTCACCGCCGCGAGCGCCCTCGTCCCAACGCGGCCGTTGCATTAGGGGTGACACAAACAAAGGTGCCGCTTTCGGTGCAAAAAGGCTACTGTCACTCTACTCGAAATGGCAGATGTAGGTCGAAGCCTGTTTTCTTATTTTCGCGCCATTCTATGTGCTTACGTCGTAAGAAGGAAGTATGGTATTGTTGACGCGATAATCGACAATGTTGTGAAAGAAAAAAAAAACGTATTATGGAGACCTAAGACCAAAACAGAGAATAAATCTTGTTCATACATATATTAAATTTTTCCTCCAACTTATTGTGTAGTTAGAATTTAGATTTTGTGGGTTCTTAAAACCAAAAATTGGATGGCGGTAATGCGACTGTCAATTCATCTGTTCGTTTGTGGTCAATGCCATACAGTTTAGACAATTTATCCGATATTCCCCATCGATCTGGCGGAAATTACGACCTTCACACTTTGAAACGGTTATTTTTATTTGAGGTTATATTTTACATTGGGTTTCAAAACATTTTCAATATTTTTTCAAAAATGGCTACATATATTTGGATTCAATTTATTCTTCGGATGGAGCAAAGAATGGTTAAAGAATGGTATAAGTCGCATTTTCATAGAAATATCCGAGTTTTCAAAACTTTTAAAAGTTACAAATAAGCGAGGAAGTACGCATATTTCTAGCTCCAATATGTACTCGTAATTCAACACACAACTTTATAGAATTCTTAGTTTTTTTCATTTAATAAAATTTTAAAGATAACAATTGATGCTAATGATTTTTTTGTATTTCCCTTTGAAATAATTTTATGAATTTTAATTGACGAATTTGAAACTAACCAGCTAGAAGATGCACTACATATCGATTCTCAGTTCTTAACTAATATGAATCCTTTAATGGCAGAAGATTGTTGTATTATTCTATTAATGATAGAAAAATTGTATAATATGACTCTTAGAAATTGGAAGAACCATGAAAAAACGTGCCGCGAACCCATCTTTCTCATCACAAAATTCTCATGGTTAAATCGCGAGCTTAATCCCAATTACCAAAAGAGGAAAGTCCGTTTACTGAGCACTCTAAAACTGCTCATCCCTACTAAAAATATTACTTGTGTAACATACTAGAATTTATACTCGACAGTTTCCGAAGGTTCGGTTTACTGTGGGACGAAATTCCGATACGTTAATATCGGCGTAAGAGTTGCTTAAAACACATACTGCGTATCAAACGTGTTAATAAGTTATGTACTTCAGCATCTGGGTCAATTACCCCATAACCTTTTTTCACCCATCATTCCTGATCCATTGAACAAATGCAGTAGTATCCTTGGTTTTGTTTTTTATTTTTTTGCTTTGCCCTTTGTTTTGCTTCCGGACATAAATATATCTTTGCTACGAGAAAATTACATTTAGTTCTCTTATGTAGTTTTGGTAAAAGTTGGTCCAGGTATATGAGTTGCTATTTTGGTAGCAGTAAAAACTCAAATCTGTAGTTCGTTTACCAATGCAAACAATTTTATATAAGTACGGAACCAACATTTACATGCTTCAAATGCTAAGCGATGACAGTTCTTTTACTCAACATTTAACTATTTACGATGAGGATGGGAAAATATTCTGGAGGTCATGAAAACGAGTGCAGAATAAAAATCCCATCCATACGTCAGAATTTTTACTGTTTATATAGTCGCTTCAAATACATAAGATATTATCGGCTACTAAGCATTATTTTATGTACAAGCAGTGCATCAAGAATTAGATACTAAAAAACAAAAAAATGTCATGCAATAAGTTACATTGTTCACGAATGTTTCTTCACGCCAATGCAATGCGAATAAAAAGGCGTAATGAAATATCTTGGTACACTTTGGCAGAAGTTGTAATTATCATTATGTTTAATTCTGCGACAGTGCCCAAGAACCTTACTTCTTGGGGCATACCTTACAGGACAATTCCCTTCGCAGATTAAAATTAAATGTGAATTTGGAGGCTTCTGTAGTCTAGCGGTATAACATTGGTTCAATGAAAAGAGAGATTGGTAAATCCAGATAAATTCAATTACTTTAAAATGAAATTTACAACACCAATGATTAACATAACCTTCAAAAATATTTGTAAGCATTGTACTTTCCTTTGAACTTATAAAATTAGTAGAAATAACAATCTTTCATGTACTAATCAGTACCAAAACATATTATACAATGATATCCAACAAGTACAAACGTTCCTTTACTCGCAGTGAAACATTCAGGATACAAACCAAATCAACTTTGTGAGATAGTCGCCAAAAGGGGCTCACTTGCTGTTTGAAGCATACTACATATCAGGAAAGGTTATCTCACCGTTTTGAAGTTCGCACATGCGGTAGCCGAAGTGAAAGCTTTATAACAGTGATGGCCTTGCAGCTGCTGCACGAAATGGCGACCAGGGACTCTGGTTCACATGGGGCGCGCTTCAATATAAATGGGTTGCACTTCAGTCAAACCCAACTACCAATTTAGCCTGTAGAGGTAGCAGCGAGCACGATATGCTAAGTTGCTTCTCACTTTTGGCGCACAACACGAAGCCTCATGGCTCGCTTAAAACAACACTAGGTACAGTCTTGTATGGGTTGAGGAAACCACTTGAAAAACCAAACACCTCGTTAGATCAGAACTCCACGCCGCCTCGAGAAGTTCTCCAGCCGAACCTCCCGGAGGGCAGAGAACTGCAGAATCCGTTCGCAACGATTTCCACGTCACAAACCCGTTCACTTGGTGGTTCGGGAATCGAGGATTCATAACGTTCCTGCCTGTTCCTCCCTCAATTCGAACGAGTTCCAGCATTATATATTATATAAAAAAATATGTATAATTAAGAATAGTTTACTTTTCACAAAAATTCTGTAATTGGTTCTGATGTGTTGTCGAATACAATAAGGTTTCTAAAACTTTATTCAGTTTTGTAAACTGTCTTTGATGACCGAATTTAGGGCAATTTTCTATAATTTCTATATTCGACCATTGTAGAATCACGACCTTTGATGAATTATAAAATAAAATTGGTTCACGGGATTGGACAGTGTGGGTAAAGAAACAATTAGTTGTGCGAAAGAACCAAAAATTGTGCGAAGTGAAACCAGTACTAGAACGAGACTGTGCACCTTGAGATTATTGAAGATTAAGTAAATAAATGAGATTAATTGGAGACCGTTCCGTACTTTTAAATAAACGCTTCAGAAATGAAAAAATCTTCACATTTGAACCTAACATTGAAACTTTCTGATAATCCAGTAATAATACAGTGCATGGGTAACTTCTAAACATGCAAAATAATGTAAAAAAGTGTCTCGTGCTTTGGGGGATATGAGAATTCGGGGAGAATCGGGGGTTAGGGAGATAGGAGAAGTAGTTTCCGTTATTGAAAACGTGTGTTGCGGGTTGCGTGTGGTATGTTGCCTCGTATAGCAAGTAATATCATAAAATGAGAACTCTCATCGTTAATGATGTACTCCTAATAGATGTATTTGATACATTCATGGGTGATAGTTCCTTATCCAGCAGTAACACATCACATACGGGTTTCGTGTAAATATGATCTTATAAATGGTACTAAACCGTATATTTTCCACAACGTATTAAATGTATAGTGATTTGATTTATTCCCAGATGGAAGTCAATTCATCCTCCTCTCTCTACATTAATTCTAAGCCGCTTTATACCAAATAAGTAGGCAGAGTTTCATGGGATGGTCTCTCACTAGTGTACGTTTCCACACATTTTCCAACTTCTCTAACAAAATCATCAATAGCATTTTCCCCACATTATTTTTTTTCTTTGAAGAAATACAAACCAGCTATTTCCAGACTTGGCAGTAGCGTGGGTGCTACTTCTAGTTGTGGATAGACACTTGGCTGATGTTTTATTACGAACCGAACTTCGGACGTTCTCCGACTGCGAAAGGCTATTCGTAAGCGAACCGTCTCTCAGGGCGACCTAAACGGACGTGAAGGAGATTAATCGCGAGGCCTAACCCTTCCCTTCCTTTCCCCCCTCCTCTAGACTTCTCGATTCCTTTTCGGCCACAGGGCCGCCTATCCATCACCGGTTCTCAACAACCCTCTCCTCTCTTGGCCTCAGAGCTTCGACTCACGTCTGTGGCTTTCTGCATGAACCAGAAAGCCTGCACCTTTCGTCTGGCTACTGGTGTAGGTGGTGAATTAATGTACTAACACGCCCAGCACGTACTTAGACACCCTGTGGGTTAGGGGTTCCATATTTTACATTAGTTATCTGCTTAATGTAGATTTATTTCATTGTTTTATTAAATTTTATTCCATTAAAGTTTGATCATACTTAAGATAGGAACCCGACCCCGTGTTTATGATGGGATTCCAGGTAAGAAACATTTGATGATCCAAAGCTTGGTGTTGGTATGTTAAGTAAGCTTTAAAGCGTGTAACTAACTCTTACAGTAAATTTACAAACACACATAATCACGCAGCTTTTCTACGTATAACGTATCCTGCTCAACACTTTGTATTATATAATTCCGAAATGTTGTCTTTACCTGCAAAGTGTATTGTCATCATCTATGTCAATGATCGCTCGATCAAGCAATTCGTCCATTTTCTTTAAGACTTTAAATTAATTCCCACATGGCCCCGTGTGTTAGTTCTGAACACTAAATGTAGTTTTATTATAACCTTATCCGTCACATAGTTTTTTTTATTGGTCTTGCGTTTAGTACCGTAGAATATGTGGTTACTGTCAATAGAGTTTAATAGCAGGAATTCAGAAAAATGTCAGTTAGTTTTATATGGGTTACGTAGTAAGACATTTTGAAATTCACCGTTTCGGGTGCCAAAAATACCAAATACTTTTTATTACCATATTCGCCAATCAGAAAACAATACAAAGAACCAGTCATATTAGTCAGTTACATGCAATATGTAGCTTATAAATGATTTCGTTAGGCAAGTCTGTTCGCAGGAATCACTTTTGCCTTACCTACAGTTCATTTGCATTCACAACCGTGACATAACAAGATATGGTTAGTAATAATGAATGTGTCCTTCTGTACCTTCGAATCTGATTTTCCTGCGATTATCTTTTCCATGTTCCATAGGGTGTCTGAAATTCATTATTTGTATTGTTTTCCCTGATCCTGATGTAAATATACAAAATAAGTTTTACTATTCGATACACGTGCCTACAAAGTGGATACACCTCCGAAATGTTCGTGCGCGGTAAACCAGTGTAAGTGCAGTCTTGTTCTTCACAATGTTCGAAGCTCCACATTGCGAGTAGTGCTGTGTCGTCAACCTCTGACAAAGTGGGGGTCACTGTCAACTGGACATGAGATAGGGACACAACAACGAGCAAGCTCGGACGAGCAAAACAATTACTTACCACGACGCAAATAACGAATAAATCTGACACAGACAGTTTTTGTGTTGGTCCCTGGCGGCGAATATGAAATTCAAAATCAGTTGATTGGCTTGGGAGTTGATGCAGAAAAGAAAATTTTATTAAAAAATAGTACAAAGAAACAGCACGACACGAATTCAACAAAGTTGAACCTCATGCTACCAGATAGCTCAACATGATGATATTGCATGATCGCAACAATTAGAGCGCGACATGCAGCACAAATAATCGCGCAGAATTAAGTCCAAACATTACGTTCGGGTGGCGGCAATATATCATAAGTGCTTGGAAATTGTCGATAGTTCTTCGACCGCTAAGATAAACAATAACAGTTTATGATTGGTAAGTAGGGAGAAGGTAAGAAAACATGGATGGAAAAAGCTATACACATTTTGAGATAGCATCAACTGATGTCACTACAGCCCTTTGTAGAGGAGATCCTAAGTTCAAGTCCCGACGGAGACAGGGTTTCGACACTAGCTTGTCAGCAGTCCGTTTGGAGGAGATCCTAGCCGCCGGTTGCTCTGATCGGCATTTACCGTGTTCCCGATCAACACCAGGCGAATGCCGGAGCAGTTTTGTAACAAACGGGCCACGGATCGCACGCGATATTTTCTACCTCCTCTTTTGTCCTAATCCTCACCACAACCACAAACACGTAAAGTAACATACCTACACTACCACACATACCGGGAGAACTGTCGGAAACCTAGAGTTTCTCCCGGCTGGGGCGTTCCGCTGATGATCTTGGTTGGGTGAAAGCCCATAGCCGACGGTAGACTCTGTGCCAGATCTCGCCATCCAGCGGGGGAAGACCACCTCCCGAGGATGACATGCACTACAACTAACTGGACTAATAACAATAGTAGTTGACGCGGCCTGGAATCACTATCAAACAATTTGAGATACACCACCCTGATGTGGGCATTTTGTTGTATAGTTGAAGGCTATAAGTTTTTAATTTCATGAGTGGATAGTCATTCGAATAATATTTTTTCTCTATTCTGAAAGTCGTAGGAAAACGATATTCCTCTCCTTCGCGGAACGTAGCCCGGTAAAATATCTTTGCGAACCACCTGTGACCCCGTTCGCTCCGCACCGCCCCGAGGCGAGTACCGCCGCCGCAGCGAGCTGTTTCTCTCGATGCTCACCGCCAGCGTAGCGCCGTCACCACGGCACCTCCTGCTCCACCGACGGGTAGCGGAGGCCGTGGCGGCAACAGCAGCCCGTTGCCATGGAGACGGTCGCCGCCCACCGCCCCCGCCGCCGCCGCGCTCGATAGCTCAGCGCGACGACGGCGGCCCCGCCGCGACACGCGGCCAGTGGGGCCAACTTTAAGCCTAACGGTCACAATTATTTAATTCAATTAAAAGAGCGCTACCAAAAGTAATGCAATACAGCGCTTTCGGTAGGCTTGCGGTTTCGTGTATAACGGTTGTTCATCTACATGTTATTATAGCCGAGCTTAGCGACAGTGACCACGAGATGGAACCGGACGAAGTGGGTGAATGAGAAAATGGTGTGGACAACGCGGGGTGCGCGTGTTAGAACGTGACAAAGAAAGAGGATGGAGACGCAAGTGAGGGTGGAGCGGGAGTGGCTGGGAGAGACGGGTTGAAAGAGCGGTTTCGGAAGGAAAAGAGAGCAAGTAAGGACAAAGAAGAGAGCGGAGCGAGACAAAAAATAAAGAGTGCGGCTTGGAGTAGTAGAAAGGAAAAGGGACGGCACGATCAAAAAGGCGTGGGGGAAAGCAGAGAAGGGGAGAGACAGGGGACAAGGGAGAGACGGGGAGGGAGAGAGAGAAGGTGGGAAGATACGATGAGGGAGAAAGGAGAAGAGGAGAGAGGGAGGGAGAGACGGGAGGAGGGAGTGGAGGGAGAGAGCAAGGGGAGAGCGGTGAAGGGCGGGGAGGAGGCGCGGGTGTAAGAGGTTTAGAGCGGGGAGGGACAGGAGAAGAGCGGGTACAACAGCGGAAAGGAGAGGGAAGAACCGGGGGAAGTGCGGAGTGAAACGTCGGGAAGAGTGCAGTGGGACAGGGGAAAGGACCGAGTGGAACAGAGAAGGAGGCGTGGGCAATGCAGGAAGTGAGGTGGAAGGAAAATGTGTGTGAGTGGACAGAAAAAAAAGCGACGTCTGGGATGAGAGTAGAGAGTGGGTAAAGCCCCGGCACAGAGGGCAGGACGAGCAAGACTTTATTATCGCGCGTGATAGATTTTACCCGATCATCGCCAGGTTCTCATATAACTCGTGTATACTATTTAAAGACATTAAATTTGCATCATTCTCTTTCGTTGTGCCGCCTAGTTCGCAACTGTGGCCCATCGGGTAGGTGCTTGGGTGCAGGGCACCGCTGTGGCGCCTATAAGCCTGCCCTGACAGATGAAGCTTCTTAACGACAGCTAATCATACGCTTGCGGCGAATATCTGAGAAGACTGGCGTTTGGAAAGAGAGAGGAATTTGAGTGAAACCCACTACATAAGAAGAAAATTCACCGGAAAAATGCAAATTGGAAGGAGAATTTACTTTTTTTAAATTTTTTTTTGCGCGGACGTCTAATCGGTAAAGTTCTAATCATCACAAAAAAACAGTTTTTCGACAACATTCCCCCATTTCACTAATAGAATGTTTTTTAACAAAAATTAAATGGAACATGTCGTGATTTCTCTATAGAAAGTTAGACCCTCATATTAAAAAGTTCGTTTGCGCGGTTACTCTTTTTGGTCGCCGGAAAATTTCTGATACTTTGTCACAAATGATCTGAATTTTACATACGAGTGAGTCTCCGTACGATCAAGCTTCCCCTACAGTTTCCCTCTCCTGGCTATCACAACATATTACCATGTTCTATTCAGACACATAAGGACTTTTAAAATTTTGCAAATTAAAAAAAACTTTTTCTTGTAGTTACAAAGAGAAATATAGTATAATGGAATAGCTTCACAATCATAACACTACGTACTATCATAAAATAGTATTGAAAACATTATATTCATTTTTATTGTTACAAAAGCAAATATAATAAAATCCATATAAAAATATTGAACTGGGATGGGATCCATGATAGAGATTAAAGTGAACAAGGCGTGAGCAAAACATGTGAAACAGAGTTTTCTATCCCGTTTCAAATCTACGACATAGAAAATTAGATTTATTTTACCTTTAAAGAAACGCATACAAATCATGAAAATCCACAATTTACAACAAAATTCTTTCAGTCAATAAAAGAGATTTTGACTTCCTTCTCTTAAAAGCTGACTTTTTTCCCTTTTATAAGTCTCTTTCTTTCATTGTCTTCCTATCACATTATCTCATCTTGGCCTCACACACACTCCGCTGCCCATATGTTGCGGCGACGATGATGTAACGGTTAGCGTATCTGACTGTTATACCCATTTGGCGGTTTCAAACCCAATCGAAGCTGTGTATTTTCTAAGGACGAAAGATTTACTGCAGGTAAAGATCCTCGAGTCTAAATGACGCCTCTGTCCTAAATTCAAATCGCGTTTTTCGTCGCCCAAGGAATACCTCCTTCCTCTGCTAGTTGGTGAAAGGAGCGTAGCGACATTTGCGTGGTCAGACGGAAGAACGGGCCTGATGGCCCGGGTCTCGTCACTATAAAATAAGGCTTCAATTCGATTCATATGTTTGTGATCTGCCATTACTGATTGATCGATTGTTTTCGGGTACACCAATTGCTATAGTAATTAGTGCCATTAGTATAGTGAATGTTCTTCCCGAGAGGTGGCGACGATTTCTTCCTGGCTAGGTGATGAGATTTCCCGCTCCATCCCATCCATGTATCTCCTCCACCGAAACAAGCTCGAAGCTCTCGACTGGTCTCTCAACAGTGTATGTGATCGGTAGTATAGTGCGGGTTTCTGAATAAAGTATGAAGATACAACAAGGAAGAGCAAGGAAGGAACCCGTGCGGTCCGAGGCCCGACTGTATTACACCTAGTGTTGTTCGGTTGTAGATTATTGACTTAGTGTTGATCGAAAAAAATCAAATAAAACTATCCAACAGAACAGCCGGGCGCAAGAATTCACCTCCATACAGCGAGTGAATTCGACATAGACATTAGGCTAGTGTTGACAATTTACCAGCGTCAAGACAGGATCCCTAAAGCCACCCTATCAGAGACATTGCAGAGACAGAAGCAATGCTTGCCCTGATCTACAATTTGATTGATTGATTCAAAGTTTAGTGATTCTGGATGCGTCCACTGCTAAGGTCATTAGTCCCAAAAGAGTAGGAATGTGTTTTTCGCGGGAAGTGGTTGTCATCTTTCCCCACTGTATTGAATTGAATTGAATTGAATTTGCCTTATTTTACGTGGCGAGACTCGGGCCATCAGGCCCGCTCTTCCGCCTGACCACGCAAATTTCGCTACGCTCCTTTCACCAACTAGGAGAGAAAGGAGGAATTTCTTGGGCGAGAAACAGGCGATTTGAATTTAGCTCAGAGGCGTCATTTAGGCTTGAGGATCTTTTACATGCAAGTAAATCTACGAACATGGGACAGCCGGCTTTACTTCCCCTCCGAAGGAAGGCGTACGAATGGTGCGTTTCGGCACCGGCCTACCACCGGCAACAGGGATTCCCCCAATCAGGTATCTCCCACCAACGGGGCATCACCCCAGCCGGGGCTAGCTTCCGATCGGTTTCCCAGCTAAGCTCCCGATCTAAGCTCCCGATCAGTTTCCCGGTATCTGTGTCAGTATATGGCATGTGAGCGTAATGTGGTGCACGTAAAAGTTTAAGTCCCAAGTGAAAAATTTTCTGCCGCACAACTGTTTCTGTAAAATTAGAGACTATACCGAGCATCCAAAAGGAAAGTAATATTAATTTTAACAATGACATTCAATGTACTTTATAGCATTTGGATTGTATAATTGTAGAGAACCTGTAACAATTATTGTACTGCAGCTTCTGGGTCAGTGACCCCCATCTCGATCAGGTTTTTGTCCAGTTTCTCTGATCCTAGAGGAAATGCTGAGATGGCCCCTTGTTTTGTTTCTGAACATAAATGTAACTTCAAATTAACTTCTCCTCATAGCACGTCACACAGTTTTTAACTAACTTGACGTAAATAAAATTAATAAAATACAGCGTATGAGGATAGGGCACGGAAAAGTAGGAAAGGTCACGTGTCTGTGGACTGTTTGTTGGAGAGTTATGTAAGTTTGGCTGGCAGGATCTTCGAAGTAACTAAGACACTGACTTTTCCCAATAAGTAAATTTATTTCACAGTTCAGTACATTTGGTTGTTAGAACTTACAACTAAGATATGAGAGCACTTGCAGGGCTCCCCCTGTATTTATGTGCTCCGAGGGCGCGTGTCATAAGGAGAAGGGGAATGGATCGGGAGCGCGGCGGTGACGCTGCAAGATCTATTTTTATACATTTCAAAATTTGGCTGCAGATGAGTAAGGACGGTCTTCGGATCTTCCTGATGCACAGTCGAGGTGAGTCAGTCTCTTCGTTTCCTTGTTCGTCATTGCGAACCCCACAGCTCCCTGGTTCTGTCAATGTGAGTCAGTCTCCTCATATCCTTGTTTTCGGGCGTTCGCGACGCCGTTGTGAAATTTTGCTTTACAACTAAGGTGGTGTAGGGATGGCCGCTGCTGTTGTACTAGCGGGCGGACATGACTAGAGTACCGCTCCGAAATTTGCCTGGTGTCGCTCAGAAAAACCACGGAAAACTACAGATCAGAGCAGCAGGCCACTAAACATCTTCTCCAAAGAGCAGCAGAATTTGACCCAGGAACCGCTAGAATCAAAAATCCTGCCACCGTCGGGGTCTCGAAACTTAGGATCTCTCGGAGAGAGGCACTGCAGAGACGGGCAATGCTGGCTCGGAGCTACACTCCGGCGACCATAGCCTGACAGGAGGGCGAGGGCGAGGGCGAGGGCGAGGGCGAGGGCGAGGGGGAAGGCGAGGAAGAAGAGAGCGAAAGTTTGCGCTTTCCAAGTTCCCAGCCCTCCGCCGCTCGCGCGCCTTGGTGCTTTCGCCCGTGCCCCGCTCGCCTTCTTCCTCGCCTTCCCTCGCCGTCGCCCTCCCGCGGCCTCGCCGCGCCTCGGTCGCGCTCGTCTGCCTCGCCTCGCTCGCCGCGCCCTTGCACGCCCTCGCTCCGCCCTCGCCCGTGCCTCGCCTGCCCTCTGCTCGCTCGCTCCTCTCTCGCCCCGCCTCGCGCTCGGTTCTCGTCCTCGTCCTCGTCTCGTCTCTCGCGTGCCTCGCCTCGCCCTCGCCTCGTCCTCGTCTCGTTCTCGCCTCCTCGCCCTCGCCCTCGCCTCGCCCTCGCCTTCCCCCTCGCTTCCCCTCGTCCTCCCCTCGCCCTCGACCTCGCCACGCCCTCGCTCTCGCCTCGGCCCTCTCCCTCGCCTCTCCCTCGCCCTCGCCGCTTGCCCTGCATGCCTTCGCCGTCGCCCTCGCCCTCGCCTTCCTCCTCGCCTTCCCGTCGCCCTCCTCGCCCGCGCTCGCTCGCCCTCGTCCTCGCCCTCCTCGTCGCCTCGCCTTCGCCCGCGCCTGCCCCCTCGCCCTCGCCCTGCGCCTCGCCCTCGCCCTCGCCCTCGCCCTCGGCCCTCGCCTCGCCGCGCCTCGCCCTCGCCCTCGTCCTCGCTCGTCCTCGTCCCGTCTCGCCTCGCCCTCGCCTCGTCCTCGTTCTCGTCCTCACGCTCGCCTCGCCTGCCTCGCCCAGCCCTCGCTCTGCCCTGGCTCTCCCGTCGCCTCTCCCTCCTCCCGCTCGCTCCTCGCCTCTCTCGCTCTCCCTCTCCTCCTCGCGCTCGCCTCCCCTCGCCCTCTCTCCTCGCACTTCGTACGCCTCTACCCATCGGCCTTCCTCGCCTCGTCCCCTCGCCTTCCATCGCCCTCTCGCCTCGCCTCTCTCCTGCCTGTCCCTCGGGCCTACTCCCTCCGCCCTCCCCTCGCGCCTCTCCCTCGCCTCGACCTCGCCCTCTCTCGCCCTCGCCTCGGCCTCGCGTCGCCTCGAGGCCTCCGCCACTTCTCGCCTCTCGCCTCCGCCCTGCGCCCTCTGCATCTCCTCGCTTCGCCCTCTCTGCCCTCACCCTTGCTCGCTCCTTCGCTCTGCGCATCTCTCTCGCCTCTCCCTCGCTCGCTCTCTCCTCGGCCTCGTCCCTCGCCTTACACTCGCCCTCGTCCCTCGGCCCTCTCGCCTCGCCGTCTCCTCGCGCCCTCGTCCGTCGTTCTCTCTCGCCCTAGCTGGGTCAACTTCTGCTGAGTTTGGAAATTACGTTTACGGTGGTGCGCTGTCTGAATCGGGTTAGTTTTAAACGGCGTTTGTGATGTCAACTCAATTGCAAATACGCGGAGCGGTATGCCGGAACCATAACGTTCCATACGGAACCATGCGTTCTTCCTTCTTTTCTTGCCGTGCCTATCTTCTACAGTTTTTTTAATTTGTTTTATTTCGTAAAAACAAGTTAAAAAACTGTGAGTGAGTACTATGGGGAGGAGTTTAATTTGAAGTTACATTTATGTCCGAAAGCAAACAAGGGGCATTCAGCATTGTTGCTTGAGGATCAGGCGAACTGCGACGAAAACCTGATCGAGGATTGGAGGTCATTGGACCAGAAGCAGAAGTTAATACTTCTGTTACAGGTTCTTTACAATTTAAAATCCAAATTACTATAAAATACGATTTAATGTCATAGTTTAAATTAGGTATTACTTTCCTTTTGGATGCTCGGTATAG
>BOPP01000144.1:1733961-1744283 GCA_017312745.1 Gryllus bimaculatus
AAGGAATGCCAGTGGGTCGAGATAGGAGCTCCAAACGAAGAGAGAAATAAGTGCAGTCTTAGGAGAGAACGAAGAATTTTCGTGTTCCACGAATGAGTTCGTTTTGAAGAATATTTTTTTCCTTATAGAAGTTATCATGATGTGAGGTAGGAGTCTCAAAATTACGCCTCTTAGGCCAAACCTAATATCCATTTATCTGCGACCTGGAAAAAGGATTTTAATATGTTTAAATTCTTTAATTTTGTTGTTTTGGTCTGCTTGAGTTTGACTAACTTAAAACGTTGGGCTAAAATTTATAATCTTATCAAATAGTTGTTTTAAAACTAGAGACTCAGCGTGTGTGTGTGTGTGTGTGTTGTGTGTGTGGTGTGTGGGGGAGAGGGGGTGGAGAGAGAGAAGAGAGGAGAGAGAGAGAGGGGGGAAGAGAGAGAAAAAAGGCAGACTGACAGACAGGGAGACACGGATATAGGCGAAAGAGGGAACAAATCACCTTTCTACTATTCTGAAGAAAATAATGAATAGACTAGTAGGATATGGTGTGTTACTATGAATCACGCGGTTTTACGCAAATTTTATCACATGTCAAATCATCATAACCTACGGTTTAATGTAATTAACTATTGTTGAGTGGCAATTGTCTGTGTAGTTTTTACAGACATAAGATGAGCTTTTGAATTGCAGTGCAATTGTTAATACGGTTTATAGAATTTAGAAGATAAACCTATACATTAACTTTGCGGTTTCTTGAACATCGATATTGAAGCTGTCGATAATTTTCAATCCTATTTTTACTGATGTTCTATTGCTGTTATAGATATTTTATATTATCATTATGTCAAAAATAAATATAATGTTATGTATTGAAATAAGTGTTAAGACTCGATTTTAAGTATCGATTTTACGTTTATATTTATTCAAAGTAAACAAATTCTCGTAGTTTATTAAGTAACTCGTTGACGCACAAAGTAGCAAACTTATATCTTATTAGTTCTCCAATGCATTTAATGTTATTAAAAATGTTCGTCTGCAGAAAATATCTGTTCGATGGCACAAATGCATCAAAATATATGTATATTTGTTCACATGCTTCTTTAAAGGTTCAGAGGGATCTTTTTCTCGGAATTTTAATATGCATCAATGCCTGAATATTCTAGAATTTAAAAGCACCGGGAGATTGATGTCACTGCAGTGTCTGTCACCGGGAGGTCTGGGTTCGAGTCCGGCAGTCAGAGGGCATTCGAGACGGACTTGTCAGCAAGATCGATTCAGTCGCTGTCTGAAGGTGAACCCTAGCGACCAGCTGCTCTGATCACTAGTTTCCGTAGTTTCTCCGATCTACACCAGGCGGACTGCGGAGCAGTACCAAACAAACGGGTCACGGACCGCGCGCCGAACTTTCTCCCTCTTCCTTCTCCTATCCTCACCCCCTCTTCACACACATACTAACATACACTAACACTACCACATGCTGAAAGACCACCAATGTAAAATGAGATGTTCCGACTGAAGCGATGCCTTGCTGGATGGGAGATACCTGGTTGAGGAAACTCAAAAAAAACCGTTAGAGCTAGGTAGTCGCCGGATCTCACCATTCTACGGGGGAAGATTATCGCCATCTCCGAGGAAAGAACTTTTACTTTCCTTAGGGGAGTAATGACCTCATCAGATGGCGCCTTGGAATCAGAAACAATCAACACTATCAAAGCAACAATATATGTATTTAGAAACTGGAATATGCCGGTACTATCATGTTTATGATACTATGTTCTCAACTAGTTGGTCTGGACAGCCCTGCCGTCGTGCACTGAAGAGACTACCTTCGGGTGCGTGAACCGAGTGCAGACGACGGATCATTAGACAGAACGACCCACGGGGCTGAATGCGTGCGAGCAAAAGTTTGCCAGTAGCGGATCGTCTCAACGCACCAGGTGCACCTATTAAACATTGGCGTCTGGGTGAAATTTTTCGAAAGATCTCGGAGTCGAAATATTTTAACGAGCCGCGTTTAAGGTAGGCACCATTTTCTCCACCTTTACCCCGCCCCTCGTTTTTACGCGAAGAGAAATTCGGTTGTCTATCGTTTACAAGTACATTTGAAAGTTGAATTGATGATAGTTATTTTTGGCGCGTATAATGCTCAGGTGATTAATCCGTAATTTTAGTGCGTTTTGTTTCATGGAGAGGTAGTGGTGATTTTCCCACGCTGTATGGAGAGATCCGGCGCCGACCTACTGTCGTTAGCGGGTTCCCTCCATCACGTTATCTCTCACCAGCAGGCCAGCACCAACCTGGAACAACTGATCTCTCGATGTGAGTGGTGGTAGACGCATGAGAGAGTAAGCTTGTGTATATAAGAGGTGAGGAATGACAAGTAAGAGAAAGAAAGATCTTGCGCGCTCCTGGCCGTTGTTAGGCAAATGCTCCGGCATTCGTCTGTATTGCGATCTGATAATCCACGAAAAACTAACCGTTTTTAAAGAGACGGTCACTAGCATTTTTCCTTTAGACAGCGACTGAATTCGATCGAGCTATTTAACTAGTGTCGAAAATCTACTCATTGTCGGAACTCGAACCTAGTACCTCTCTTTAAACATTACAACCTTCGAATATAATGTATACTACACTTACGGTACACTAAACTTGTAGTAACGCGCGCGCAATCAATACTCGTTAACTCACACCTCGTGGCGCGTGCAAGCTTCGCGCCGCGTTTCCGCGGCGCGCATCGCCTCGGTACTCAAATATTTACTGCGCGCGCCAGGCCCGCCGGCGCAAATGGTGATTAACGCGGCTGCCCCGGGCGAAGATGCGTGCGGCTGAAGAAGAGAGCGAAAGTTGCGCTTCCAAGTTCCACGCCCTCGCCCTCGCCCGCGCCTTTCGCCGTGCCCGCCTCGCCTTCTCCGCCTTCGCCCTCGCTGTCCCTCCGCGGCCTCCGCGCCCTCGCTCCTTCGCCCTCCCACGCCCTCCGCCCTCGCCTCGCCCGCCCTCGCCGCTCGCCTCTCTCGCCTCGCCCTCGCCTCGCCTCGGTCTCGCCTCCCTCGCCCTCGCGTCCTCGCCTCGCCCTCGCCCTCGCCTTCCTCTCCCTCGTCCCTCGCCCTCGCCCCTCGCCCTCGCCCTCGCCCTCGCCCTCGCCTTCCCTCGCCCCCTCGCCCTCCCCTCACGCCCTCGCGCCTCGCCCTCGCCCTCGCCTCGCCCTCGCCCTTCGCCGCTCGCCCTCGCCCTCGCCCTCGCCCTCGCCCTCGCCCTCGCCCTCGCCTCGCCCTGCCTCGCCTCGCCCTCCTCCCCTCGTCTCCTCGCGCCTCGCCTCTCGCCCTCCCCTCGCCCTCGCCCTCGCCTCTCGCCTCGCTCTCCTCGCCTCTCTCTCCTCGCTCCTCTCCCTCGCCCTCCCTCGCCTTCTCGCCTCACCTCCCCTCGCCCTCGCCCTCGCCCTCGCCTCTCGCCCTCCCCTCCTGCCTCCCTCGCCTCTCCCTCGCCCTCGTCCCCCCTCTCCCTCGCTTCTCCTCGCCCCTCGCCCTCGCCTCGGCCCTCGCCGGCTCCGCCTGCTCGCCCTCGGCCTCGCCCTCGCCCGCGCCCCTCGCACTCGCACTCCACTCGCACTTCAGCCGCACGCCTCTTCGCCCGGGGGCAGCCGCGTTAATCACCATTTGCGCCGGGCGGGGCCTGGCGCGCGCAGTAAATATTTGAATACCCGAGGTGACTGCGCGCGCGGAAACGCGGCGCCGAAGCTTGCACGCGCCACGAGGTGTGAGTTAACGAGTATTGATTGCGCGCGCGTTTACTACAAGTTTAGTAGTACCGTAAGTGTAGTATACATTATATTCGAAGGGTTGTAATGTTTAACTGAGAGGTACTAGGTTCGAGTTCCGACAATGAGAGGATTTTCGACACTAGTTAAATAGCTCGATCGAATTCAGTCGCTGTCTAAAGGAAAATGCTAGTGACCGGTCTCTTTAAAAACGGTAGTTTTTCGTGGATTATCAGATCAATACCAGACGAATGCCGGAGCATTTGCCTAACAAACGGGCCAGGGAGCGCGCAAGATCTTTCCTTTCTCTTACTTGTCATGTCCTCACCCTTATATACACAAGCTTACTCTCTCATGCGCTACAATTCCACTCACATCGAGAGATCAGTTGTTCCAGTTGGTGCGGTGCCTGCTGGTGAGAGATAACGTGATGAGGGAAACCCCGCTAACCGACAGTAGGTCGGCGCCGGATCTCTCCATACAGCGTGGGAAAATCACCACTACCTCTCCATGAAACAAAACGCACTAAAATTACGGGATTAATCACCTGAGCATTTGACGCGCCAAGAATAACTAATCAATCAACCTATCAACTTTCAAATGTACTTGTGAACGAATAGACAACCCGATATTTCTCTCGCGTAACAAAAGAGGGTGGGGGTAAAGAGTGGAGAAAATGGTGCTACCTTAACGTGGCTCGTTAAAATATTTCGACGCTGCGAGATCATTCGAAATAATTTCATCCAGACGCCAATGTTTAATAGGTGCACCCTGGTGCGTTGAGACTGATCCGCTACTGGCAACACTTTTCCTGACTTTTCCTGGCACTTTTCCGGGCATTCATGCCCCCGTGGGTCGTTCTGTCTAATGATGCGTCGTCTGCACTCGTTCAGCACCCGAAGGCTAGTCTCTTCAGTGCACGACGGGCAGGGTGTCCAGACCACACTAGTTGAGAACATAGTATCATAAACATCGATAGTTACCGGCATATTCCAGTTTCTAAATACATATATTGTTGCTTTGATAGTGGTTGATTGTTTCTGATTCCAAGGGCGCCATCTGATGAGGTCATTACTCCCCTAAGGAAAGTAAATGTTCTTTCCTCGGAAGATGGCGATAATCTTCCCCCGTAGAATGGTGAGATCCGGCGACTACCTAGCTCTAACGGGTTTTTTGAGGTTTTCCTCAACCAGGTATCTCCCATCAGCAAGGCATCGCTTCAGTCGGAACATGCTCTTATATTTCGGCTGGTCTTTCAGCATGTGGTAGTGTAGTGTATGTTAGTATGTGTGTGTAAGAAAGGGGTGAGGATAGGAGAAGGAAGAGGGAGGAAAGTTCGCGCGCGGTCCGTGACCCGTTTGTTTGGGTACTGCTCCGACATCCGCCTGGTGTAGATCGGAGAAACTACGGAAAACTAGTGATTAGAGCAGCTGGTCGCTAGGGTTCACCTTCAGACAGCGACTGAATTCGATCTTGCTGACAAGTCCGTCTCGAATGCCCTCTGACTGCCGGGACTCGAACCCAGGACCTCCCGGTGACAGACACTGCAGTGACATCAATCTCCCGGTGCTTTTAAATTCTGAATATTCAGGCATTGATGCATATTAAAATTCCGAGAAAAAGATCCCTCTGAACCTTTAAAGAAGTCATGTGAACAAATATACATATATTCTTGATGCATTTGTGCCATCGAACAGATATTTTCTGCAGACGAACATTTTTAATAACATTAAATGCCATTGAGAAACTAATAAGATATAAGTTTGCTACTTTGTGCGTCAAAGAGTTTAACTTAATAAACTGTACGAGAATTTGTTTAACTTTGGAATAAATATAAACGTAAAATCGATACTTAAAATCGAGTTCTTAACACTTATTTCAATGACATAACATTATATTTATTTTGAAAATATGATAATATAAATATTCTATAACAGCAATAGCAACATCAGTAAAAATAGGATTGAAAATTATCGACAGCTTCAATATCGATGTTCAAGAAACGCAAAGTTAGATGTTATAGGTTTATCTTCTAAAGTTCTATAAACCGTATTAACAATTGCACTGCAATCAAAAGCTCATCTTATGTCTGTAAAAACTACACAGAAATTGCCACTCAACAATAGTTAATTACATTAAACCGTAGTTATGAATGATTTGACATGTGATAAAATTTGCGTAAAACCGGCGTTGATTCATAGTAACACACACACTATCCTACTAGTCTATTCATTATTTTCTTCAGAATAGTAGAAAGGTGATTTGTTCCCTCTTTCGCTATATCCGTGTCTCCCTGTCTGTCAGTCTTTAAAACTAGAGACTCAGCGTGTGTGTGTGTGTGTGTATGTGTGTGTTGTGTGTGTGTGTGTGTGTGTGTGAGAGAGAGAGAGAGAGGAGAGAGAGAGAGGGGGGAAGGGAGAGAAAAAGGCAGACTGGACAGACAGGGAGACACGGATATAGGCGAAAGATGGGAACAAATCACCTTTCTACTATTCTGAAGAAAATAATGAATAGACTAGTAGGATAGTGTGTGTGTTACTAATGAATCACGCGGTTTTACGCAAATTTTATCACATGTCAAATCATCATAACTACGGTTTAATGTAATTAACTATTGTTGAGTGGCAATGTTTCTGTGTAGTTTTTACAGACATAAGATGAGCTTTGAATTGCAGTGCAATTGTTATAACGGTTTATAGAATTTAGAAGATAAACCTATATTAACTTTGGCGTTTCTTGAACATCGATAATTGAAGCTGTCGATAATTTTCAATCCTATTTTTACTGATGTTGCTATTGCTGTTATAGATATTTTATATTATCATATGTTTCAAAAATAAATATAATGTTATGTATTGAAATAAGTGTTAAGACTCGATTTTAAGTATCGATTTTACGTTTATATTTATTCAAAGTTAAACAAATTCTCGTAAGTTTATTAAGTTACACTCTTTGACGCACAAAGTAGCAAACTTATATCTTATTAGTTTCTCCATGGCATTTAATGTTATTAAAAATGTTCGTCTGCAGAAAATATCTGTTCGATGGCACAAATGCATCAAAATTATGTATATTTGTTCACATGACTTCTTTAAAGGTTCAGAGGGATCTTTTTCTCGGAATTTTAATATGCATCAATCGCTGAATATTCAGAATTTAAAGACACCGGGAGATTGATGTCACTGCAGTGTCTGTCACCGGGAGGTCTGGGTTCGAGTCCGGCAGTCAGAGGGCATTCGAGACGGACTTGTCAGCAAGATCGATTCAGTCGCTGTCTGAAGGTGAACCCTAGCGCCAGCTGCTCTGATCACTAGTTTTCCGTAGTTTCTCCGATCTACACCAGGCGGATGTCGGAGCAGTACCAAACAAACGGGTCACGGACCGCGCGAGGACTTTCTCTCTTCCTTCTCCTATCCTCACTCCCTTTCTTACACACACATCTAGACATACACTAACACTACCACATGCTGAAAGACCAGCCAGAAATATAAGAGATGTTCGACTGAAGCGTTGCCTTGCTGGATGGGAGATACCTGGTTGAGGAAACTCAAAAAAAACCGTTAGAGCTAGGTAGTCGCCGGATCTCACATTTATACGGGGGAAGATTATCGCCATCTTCCGAGGAAAGAACTTTTACTTTCCTTAGGGGAGTAATGACCTCATCAGATGGCGCCTTGGAATCAGAACAATCAACCACTATCAAAGCAAAATATATGTATTTAGAAACTGGAATATGCCGGTACTATCGAGTGTTATGATACTATGTCTCAACTAGTGTGGTCTGGACGACCTGCCGTCGTGCCCTGAAGAGACCTAGCCTTCGGGTGCGTGAACCGAGTGCAGACGACGGATCATTGACAGAACGACCCACGGGGCACTTGCTGCGAGCAAAATTTGTTGTTCGGATCGTCTCAACGCCCAGGTGCACCTATTAAACATTGGGTCTGGGTGAAATTTTTTTCGAAAGATTCCGCAGTGACGAAATATATTTAACGAGCCGCGTTTAAGGTAGGCACCATTTTCTCCACCTTATTACCCCGCCGTCCTTTTTTTACGCGAGAGAGAAATTCCGGTTGTCTATCGTTTACAAGTACATTTGAAAGTTGATTGATGATAGTTATTCTTTGGCGCGTATAATGCTCAGGTGATTAATCCGTAATTTTAGTGCGTTTTGTTTCATGGAGAGGTAGTGGTGATTTTCCCACGCTGTATGGAGAGATCCGGCGCCGACCTACTGTCGTGTAAGCGGGTTTCCCTCCATCACGTTATCTCTCACCAGCAGGCCAGCACCAACCTGGAACAACTGATCTCTCGATGTGAGTGGTTGTAGCGCATGAGAGAGTAAGCTTGTGTATATAAAGGGTGAGGAATGCACAGTAAGAGAAAGAAAGATCTTGCGCGCTCCTGGCCGTTGTTAGGCAAATGCTCCGGCATTCGTCTGTATTGCGATCTGATAATCCACGAAAAACTAACGCGTTTTTAAAGAGACGGTCACTAGCATTTCCTTTAGACAGCGACTGAATTCGATCGAGCTATTTAACTAGTGTCGAAAATCTCTCATTGTCGGAACTCGAACCTAGTACCTCTCAGTTAAACATTACAACCGTTCGAATATAATGTATACTACACTTACGGTACTACTAAACTTGTAGTAACGCGCGCGCAATCAATACTCGTTACTCACACCTCGTGGCGCGTGCAAGCTTCGGCGCCGCGTTTCCGCGCGCGCATCGCCTCGGTACTCAAATATTTACTGCGCGCGCGGCCGCCGGCGGCACAAATGGTGATTAACGCGGCTGCCCCGGGCGAAGAGGCGTGCGGCTGAAGAAGAGAGCGAAAGTTGCGCTTTCCAAGTTCACAGCGCCTCGCCGCTCACGCCCTTGGCTCGCTTTCGCCCGTGCCCCTCTCGCCTTCTTCCTCGCCTTCCCTCGCCTCCCCTGCCCGCGGCTCGCCGCGCCTGCGTCGGCTCGTCTGCCTCGCTCGCTTCGCCGCGGCCCTTGCACGCCCTCGCCTCGGCCCTCGCCCGTAGCCTCGCCTGCCCTCGCTCGCTCGCCCCATCCGCCCTCGCCTCAGCGCTCGTCTCGTCCTCGTCCTGCGTCTCGTCTCTCGCTGGCTCGCCTCGCCCTCGCCTCGTTCCTCGTCTCGTTCTCGGCCTTCACTCGCCCTCGCCTCTCGCCTCGCTCCTCGCCTCCCCTCGCTTCTTCCTCCCTCGCCCTCGACCTCGCCACGCCCTGCGCTCTCGCCCTGGCCTCTCCCTCGCTCTCCGTGCCCTCGCCGCTTAGCCTCGATGCGCTTCGCCGTCGCCTCGCGCTCGCCTTTCTCTCGCCTTCCACGTCGCCTCGCTCGCCCGCGCTCGCTCGCCCTCGTCCTCGCCCTCGACCTCGCTTCGCCGCCGCCATTGCCACCCGCCCTCGCCCGATGCCGTGCCCTCGCCCTCGCCTCGCCCTCAGGCCTCGCCTCGCGCGCGGAGCCTCGCCTCGCTCGCCTCGTCTCGTCCTCGTCTCTCGTGCTCGCACTCGCGCCTCGCCTCGTCCTCGTTCTCGTCCTCACCTGCCCTCGCTCGCCCTCGCCCAGCCCTCGCTCTAGCCCTGCTCTCCCGTCGC
Source organism: Gryllus bimaculatus (assembly GCA_017312745.1). Lineage (NCBI taxonomy): Eukaryota > Metazoa > Arthropoda > Insecta > Orthoptera > Gryllidae > Gryllus > Gryllus bimaculatus. The sequence continues at coordinate 1,743,310 of BOPP01000144.1, forward strand.
CTCGTGCCTCTCCCTCTCTCTCCTCTCCCTCGCCTCTCTGCTCGCCCTCCTCTCCTCGCGTCCTCCTCCCTCGCCCTCTCACCTCGCCTCTCGTCCGCCTCGTACCCATCGGCCTGTCCTCGCCTCTCCCTCGCCTTCCATCGCCCTCTCGCTCGCCTCTCCCGCCTGTCCTCGCTTCTACTCGCCTCGTCCTCGTCCCTGCGCCCTCTCCCTCGCCTTCGACCTCGCCTCTCCCGCCCTCGCCTCGGCCTCGCCTCGCCTCGGCCCTCTCGCCTCTCCGCCTCTCCCTCCGCCCTGCACGCCCTCATGCATCTCCTCGCTTCGCCCTCTCTGCCCTCCCCTCCTCTCCTTCCTCGCTCACCTCTCCTCGCCATCTCCCTGCTCCCGCTCTCTCCTCGGCCTCTCCCTCGCCTTCACTCGCTCTCCCTCGGCCCTCCCCTCGCCGTCTCCCTCGCGCCCTCTCCTCGTTCTCTCTCGCCCTAGCTGGGTCCAACTTCTGCTGTAGTTTGGACAATACGTTTACGGTGGTGCGCTGTCTGAGTCGGTTAGTTTTACGCGCGTTTGTGTGTCAACTCAATGCAAATACCGGAGCGGTATCCGGAACAAACGTTCCATGCGGAACCATGCGTTCTTTCCTTCTTTCTTGCGTGCCCTATCTTCATACTGAGTTTTTTTAATTTGTTTTTTTCGTAAAAGCAAGTTAAAAAACTGTGAGTGACGTACTATGGGGAGACGTTTAATTTGAAGTTACATTTATGTCCGAGAAGCAGACAAGGGGCCATTCAGCATTTGCTTGAGGATCAGGGAGAACTGCGACGAAAACCTGATCGAGATGGAGGTCATTGGACCAGTAAGCAGAAGTTCAATACTTTGTTACAGGTTCCTTTACAATTTAAATCCAAATTACTATAAAATACCATTTAATGTCATAGTTAAATTAAGGTATTACTTTTCCTTTTGGATGCTCGGTATAG
>BOPP01000144.1:1744308-1775398 GCA_017312745.1 Gryllus bimaculatus
AAGGAATGCCAGTGGGTCGAGATAGGAGCTCCAAACGAAGAGAGAAATAAGTGCAGTCTTAGGAGAGAACGAAGAATTTTCGTGTTCCACGAATGAGTTCGTTTTGAAGAATATTTTTTTCCTTATAGAAGTTATCATGATGTGAGGTAGGAGTCTCAAAATTACGCCTCTTAGGCCAAACCTAATATCCATTTATCTGCGACCTGGAAAAAGGATTTTAATATGTTTAAATTCTTTAATTTTGTTGTTTTGGTCTGCTTGAGTTTGACTAACTTAAAACGTTGGGCTAAAATTTATAATCTTATCAAATAGTTGTTTTAAAACTAGAGACTCAGCGTGTGTGTGTGTGTGTGTGTGTGTGTGTGTGGTGTGTGGGGGAGAGGGGGTGGAGAGAGAGAAGAGAGGAGAGAGAGAGAGGGGGGAAGAGAGAGAAAAAACAACAACTATTTGATAAGATTATAATATTTAAGCCCAACGTTTTAAGTAGTCAAACTCAAGCAGACCAAAACAACAAAATTAAAGAATTTAAACATATAAAATCCTTTTTCCAGGTCGCAGATAAATGGAATATAGGTTTTGGCCTAAGAGGCGTAATTTTGAGACTCCTACCTCACATCATGATAAACTTCTATAAGGAAAAAATATTTCTTCAAAACGAACTCATTCGTGGAACACGATAACTTCTTCGTTCTCTCCTAAGACTGCACTTATTTTCTCCTTCGTTTTGGAGCTCCTATCTCGACCCACTGATTCACCTTTTTTGCTCGAACCAACTCAAGTCGAAATAGCGTCTACGACTCTTCTCTCCCTCTCTCTTTCTCCTCTTTTCCACTGTTTTATACTCTCCCCCTTCCCCACCCCCTATCTTTCCCTCGAGCTTTCTGCTTCATTGCACGAACGTAGCCTTTCCAGAACCTCCACCTGCCGGCATTTCTTTGGCCAAAGATTCTCCACCGAATTTTCGCCTCTCGATCACGAAAGATTGTCCAAGAAAAAACGGTTTTCAGTTTTCTCACCACGTTGGCATTCTTCAGAAAAAAAATACTTTTGGCGAAATGATTTTTATGTAAAAAATATTTTCCCGTGCAAGTGATTCCGTCGAATGAAAAACTGCGAAATTAATGGCACCATGTAAGTATCAAATATAAGCAGAGAAAATAGTTCAGTAAAATATTGGTACAATCAAAATCAAGAAATAATGTACTGCGAACTTAACAGCCCAATCAAGAAGACATCTTTAAAAAAATGGCATAAAGGGTCAATAATTGACTGTTTTAATTTACGACTACGGAAATAACAACTGTTTTGTGAGAATACGGACAATAAATTAAAAGAAGATCGAGGAAAGATGAAAACTGAGTTAATGCTAATAGGATAAATATGTTGAATTATTTTTGTCTGTTAACACTCTTTGAAAAGAATTGATGTACATCGTACTTTTTTCTAGGATACTCCAAATCAATATACTCAATTTTTCTCTCAAGCAAATGTAATTGATAATTTCGATTTTACTGCTGCAATAAGAGGTGATTTTTTTAAACACTTCTGCATTCAAATAACCTTTCCGGAAAATGGTGAGTGACTTGTAATCCTCTTGTGAGATAATATTTGCAGATTAACGTTCTGACAAAGCATATAATTATTATTCCCTGTATCGCAGGGAAAGTGAATTACGACCTAATAAAGAAGGGCCCTGAAAGTGATTACAGTATGATCCCCAACATTTTGCTCAAATTTAACTACACCGTTTTGAAATTACTAAAAATAATCAAGTTGTGAAAAATAAGAGTAGTAGCAGTTTTCATAAGATATAATTTTTTCTCAAAGTGAGTGATTTTATTATATTTATTTATGATTCGACGGTCACCAGATGCTCTTTATTTGATTGACTCTTCTGTTCAGTCTCCGTTTTCTTTCCGAGGCTAGGTATGATTGGTACTAGACACCTTTTTACATTTTTCAATTATTTTTATTCCAATCAATCACTTCCTTGACTAGTGTTTTTTAAAGGTTCAGAGCATATTTCTGACTAATTTGAGTCATCGTAAATTATTATAAGGATTTAAAATTAATGTTAATTTCCTTCTTTCTTCCAGAAATGTTTATTGTTTTATTTTGGACACCTATGCTTAGCTTACTTTTTAAGCGTTTTACGATGTCACTGGAATCAATGATCGCATTACAATGTACAAACATGATGCGTTATGAGCACCCGGATACCCCTACACGTGTGTACTGACTCAATAGGCGACCCATGCTCTGCGTGAAATTATCGTAATCTTTTGTACTAAGTTTTAAATATAATGGCACCTCATGTTCACGTTACTCTGTGTTGCCACACACTGACGCTACTAGCACGTGGTAAGCACATGGCTGCGGCCACCAGCCCCTTTGAGAAAACCAATCGAGAACGTTCAACATTGTAGTGTCGACAACGCTCCCTATTGAGGACTGCCTTTCCTCTTCCTTTTTTGTGCTTGACCTTGAGCCTACCATTATACATAAATCAAAGTATTACACGTAGGCTCAGCCGTTACTTGCGCATTATGATTGATTGATTGATTGACTGACTGACTGATTATTTCGTGAGTCCGGGCGTATGAACTGGCATGGTCATTAGCCCCGTAATTGCAATGAACGGGTTACGAAGAAGGCTTTGTTCTCTCCCCGCTAGAGTGTGGGATACGCGAGATGGCATCCTGCGTATGGCCTTGCGGTGCTTTCTACATCCAGTTGTTTCCCCACGAGCGGGACACTGTCCTGGTCGGGACACGGTCTAAGCCCTTTCACTCTATGAGTGGAAGTGTGTGCATGTAAAGAGGGAGGATAGGACCTGAAAGAAAAAGGAAAGCTGGCGCCCGATCTGAGGTCATTTTGTTAGGATACAACTCCGGCATTCACCTGGTATCGATCAGAAAAAAACATGAAAAACTACCGGTCAGAGCAACTGGCCTCCAGACGTCTCCTGAAAGCCGCTGAATTCCATGTTGTTATCCAGCCAGTGTGGAAAATCTCGCCACTTTTGGGGGATCGAACCTCAAGACATCCAGGTCAGAGACTGCCTAATACCTGTTATTGCCCTGAGCCATCTCAGCCGAATCGCGCTTCTTGGCCATCTGAATAAAAGGGATTTAAACCTTATGGTACTTTGTCACACAGAAAATTCGACTGGCCACCGTTGTAACTAGGGAGTAACTAGGAAGGGAATGAATTACTCAAACATCCACTAAACATTTTTTCATTCCAACCCAACGCACGTGCAATTTACTTGTATTAAATCATAAGCAATAAATTTGGTATCACCAATGAGAGCAGTAGAAATATTTATGTATTGCTACAAATCCCGATACCCAGACATATACCCGTTTGAAACAAGTAGATTCTCTCAGAGTGTTGGGAAGCAACGAACTGAGTTTCCTAGTTGAGAGCAGCCGGTGCGCCGTAAAATAGAACGACCCCAGGCCCTAGAGAGCCACCAGCACAGATCCTGCTGCTCGTTGGATAGAATTGCGGTTGGAACTTGTAGAAGTAATGTCCATACATTTCCCTGCGTTGATTCCGATACTGAGATACTAAAAACATACAACATTCTGCACAGGTTCTCTCCATGCGCATATGGAAGCAGTAGTGAGTCCGAATAGAAGTTGGGAAAGACCAATATTGGATTTTATGTACTGTTTATAGTAGTTCGTAAAACAGAATTATTTTAACTAGTTTGATATAATAAATATAACGAATCTTCACAAATAGAATGGTACAATGAACATAGAGAAAATAAATATAAACAAATTCTCGATTTTCGTTTAGCATTCCTTCAGGTTTCGTACATTCACACAATACTCTTCACATAGAAATGGAAAATACATGTTGACACTAATTAATGACTTCTCATTAATGTTTTGTTTTTGCTGTTTGTATCCTAAATGGAAATAAAATAACACAATAGATTTTAAGTTTATTATTACACTATTTATACTAACATTATATCTTTATATACAATTATCTTAATTATTAAGTTAATCATTACCCAGAACACTACTTATTCTTAATACATTGCTGAAAATTTAACAAAGGTCTTATAAAGTAAACCAAGTAATATTAAATTTTAAATGTTCGAAACTGTTTACTTTAACTCAAGATTATCATCACTTCTATTGTTTTCCTGGTACGTTCAAATGTGTTACAATGCAACCATCTATAATAACCATGCCAAACACAAACATAACAAAAACAGACGCGTTCGCACTTGTAGGATAAGCAAATCTGACGGCAATGTAATCAAAACTCTTGCGGGAGTTGAACGCAGAATTCTACCCTTGAGGCGAATACTCCCTTTACAACAGCTGCTTCTGGATAATGGAAGGGCTCTAGGAATTTCCTCTGACCGACTAACGGACATGAAATCAATTCCCCCCAAAATGGGTTCTCCAATCAAGAAGACAATGGAATGAATAGTTAATAGTTAGACGTATTTAATATTGTACACGTAAGCTTCTTCGGCCGGAATCCATAAATTCTCTGCTATGCGGGAGACGCCGCGTCCTTGGCTGGGAGTCCGACGTTTCGCCTGACACGTCGAAGGCTTCCTCAGGGCAATGACGACTTCGTCGTTTCGTCACTGCCCTGAGGAAGCCTGCGACATGTCAGGCGAAACGTCGCCTCCCAACCAACGACGCGGCGTCTCCCGGTTAGCCGAGAATTTATTATATTCCAATATTATCTAGTTAAGTATTAACATATTGTTTGAACCTGATTGATAGTTATGAAGTATTTTGTTTTATTTCTTTCCAGTTTCCTGTTTTTTTCAAAAACAATGACAGTCGAATGTTTTGGGTTTTCTTTCTTGAATCCGTTGAAAAGTGTCATAAAAACGGATAAGTACCGTAAAGTTGTAGAGAAATTTGAAATAAGTTATGGCTTTTTGTCTAAGTCAGTAGTACTTCAGAAGCGTTGATCACAAAGAAGAAAGCTTCTTTGATACGTTGAATTAGAAACTGAACTTCAGTAAAACAGCTCGTAAATAAAAATTGTTGTTTGAGAGACACTTCTCAAGAAATGTGTTTATTAAATGATTGACGAAAGACACCTTCTCTCCACGCATGTGGCTGAGCTAATCAAGACAAATATTTATTTAGTTATGTAAATTGTGTATCTTCTGAAATTAGCTCCGAAAGGCCAGCGTTACCTTACGGATTGTGAAACGAGAGCGAGATTCACTTTCATTTAAAAATATTTTTTTTATTTTCTCACCAAATATTTTGCAGATAGATAATTTTTGTTTCTGTGATTACATTTTTATAGAGCAAAGATTTCTTTTAGTCATAAAATTTCCTCTGCCGCTAATAAAACGAATAGCTTGTGCATCGTAAAAAAGTCATTGAAAAACATTTGTAATAAAATTGTAGAAAATTATTTATGTTTACTCATCTGTGTATATGGATTTCCACAGGACTTCTGTAATAACCACCGAGTTTAGTATTATACTATCATCTTTTTAGAAAATAAATTTCACATCTATTCCATTGTAGTGTTTGCATATTTACATTTTTTTAACGTACACTGTTGAACCACAGAAACATCAATTTTATTATGTAAACTAAATATTGTATATAATATAAATTGCATTTATATGCGCCTATTACTGTAAATTACATTTTTAGGGACAAACATCCAATAATCCAATAGTTAGGGACAATATTGCTTTTATATATACGATGTATAGTCTTAGAATGTGAAAGTCGTTTCTTGAACGCGAAAGTCAAAAAATATGTCGTACGAACCCAACAATTCTCCACAATGAAAAGTGACATCGGGCCCAAGCGGTGAGATGTAAAGTAGGTAATCCCTTGTTCTATGAAGTCACTAGTGCCATTCGGAGCTTCTCTGGCGCCAGCTAGATGATAAGACAAAGATAGGCAGGGTTGAGAGAAAAGATGCGAGCAAGAAGAAAAAGAAGAATGAGCGGGTAATAAGGTCAGCAATAGACGCATAAGAAGTACGTTTAATCGTTTGAGAAGAGCAGGGGAAAAATCAAAGGAGGCGGGCTATAGAGTGAAGGAAGGGGCAAGTCCGGAAGGACATATGGAAGGAAACGGGCGCGAACCAGATAGAAATTGTGGAGGAATATGGAAATATCGAGGCAGGGCGAAGGTGGGGAAAGACGCAGTGAGGTGGGATGCAGGCCGGGAGTGCGGGAGAGGTGTGGGGAGGCGCCTAGGGCAGGCGGGACAAAGTCGTGGTAGAGCACGGGCGAGGGTCGGGGCGGTGACAGAGCAGAGGCGAGGGGTGGAGGTGTAGAGGCGGGGCAGTGGCGTGGCGGGGTGGTTGTGGGGCGCCAGGCTCGCCAGAGGCGCAGCCAGAAGCGATGCGGAAATGGTGGCAGGGGAAGAGGCGGAGAAGAGGCGGGCCGGAGGCGGCGTGGAGACAAGGGTGGAAAGCTGGACATTAGCCGGAGAAGAAGTATAGCGGAGGTGGGCCAAGCGAGCAAGAGGCGGGGGCAGAGGGTGGAGGAAGAGGTTGGGGCCGAGGTGGGCAGAGGTGTGGCAGAGGTTGTGGCGAGGTGGGGCAAGAGGTGGGGAAGAAGGTGGGGCAAGAGGTGTGGCAGAGGTGGGGGCAGAGGTGGGGCAGATGTGGGGCAAGAGGTGGGGCAGAGGTGAAGGAAGAGGTGGGGCAGAGGTGGGGCAGAGGCGGGCAGAGGTAGGAAAGAGGTGGGGTAAGAGGTGGGGCAGAGGTGGGGCAGAGGTGGGCGTCGAAGGTGGGGCAGAGGTGTGCGAGTGGCCAGAGGTATGAGGAAGATGGCAGGGGGCAGAGTGAGAGGGCAGAGGTGTAATATGGAGGGGGCAGGTGAGAAGGTGGGCGATGAGCACGAGGTGAGGAAAGAGGGCGATAGGGCGGGGCAGAGTGCGTTGGCAGGGGGAGTGCAGAGCGCGCAGAGAATGATGGCTAGGCGGTACGCTGATGAGCCGTGGCGAGGCAGGGCGGTGGCGGGAAGAGCGCGGGAAATAGCGTAAGGAGCTAAGCAGAGCAGGGCGGCTGGCGGAAAGAGGCGAGGAGAGGCAGGGCAAAGGCGGACGAGCGAGAAATGACGGGAGACCGAGGAAAGCGTGCGGAGCTGAGCTGAGCGGGGTAGAGGCGGACCGCAGGCGGTGGAAACGGAGCGTGTGGTGGGGAACTGATCGAAATTGGAGTGGAGGTGGCAGAGGGGGGCGCACGCGGTGCTGTGGCGTGCTGGCGGGATGTGGCGGGATAGCAGGCGTTTAAGGGGCGGAGACAGCGCAGAGGCATGCGGAGGGTGGGAGACGGAGCGAGGCGGTGGCGGGGTCTGAGACACAACCGGAGCGGAGGCGGGCAGATTGGCACGGGCTGCAAGGACAAGGCTAAGGCGGAGGGAACGGAGCGGAGGCGTGGCGCCGGCGGAGACGGAGCGGAGCGTGGCGGGGCCCAGCGAGGCGCATTCGGTGCTGTGCGAGGCGGAATGGAGCGGAGGCGGGACGAACCAAGCGAAGGCGCCTCAGGCGAAGCGGGATAGCTGGTGAGCGGGGAGGCGGCGGAGCGCGTGAGGGCGGGCCAGAGGGCTGGGGCGAGCGGGGAGGCGGGGCCGGAGGCGGCGGAGGCGGCGGAGGCGGGCGGCGAGGCGGGTGACTGAGACAGGCTACTGCGGCGAGCGTTCGGAGCGATGGCGGAGGCGAAGACTAGGCGGAGCAGGACGGGGCGAACATAGGAAGCGGGGCGGCGACGGACGGCATAGCAGAGGCGGCGCAGGCGGGCGGAGGCGGCGAAACGGAGGCGGAGCGTGGCGGGGCGGAGACGGAGCGAGCTGGGGCCCCAAGCGAGCGCATTCGGTGCGTGGCGAGGCGGAGATGGAGCGAGGCGGACGAGCGAAGCGGAGGCGGGCGTGGCAAGAGCATAGCGGCGCAGGTAGGGCTGTGGCGGCGGTGAGGCGGGCGGAGCGGGGCGGAGGCGGGGCGGAGGCGGGCAGAGCAGCAGCAGAGGTGGGAGGCGAGCGTAGAAATTGAGCGCGGCGATTACCTCCCGGTCGGAGGCGCATAACTTTTATTGGCTGCTCCGAAGATAATCTGACGGGGGGCGGGGGGGTCGCGGGCTCTCTGGAGGGCGCGCGCTGAGAAGAGAGCACTCGGCGAAAGCTCTCAAGTTATTTCATCATCAAACGCTTCTCTCTTTACCGACCTATCGTTGCAAACTTTTTTCTCAAAGATACAGTACTGCAGAAATCAATAATCTACTGAATAATATATATGTATGTATTTCTCATTTTATAGTCGGTTTAATACAACTTTTGCCAGGTTGCTCTGATTCCAGTTATATGTCTACATTTTATTAATTAACCACAGCTGTGTAACAAGGCAGATATATGGCAAGCATGGCGAATCCTCCGCCACTGTTCCTAGCATACTAGACCTGCCTGGGCTTTTCGTCCTTCACACGGCTTTGGAAACAAATGATTTCATTAGAAAGGTACAGATTTAGTTCTGTCCGGACGGGAATCGAACCCGGAATTGCCCCAATTAGAGCTGGCATTCTGTAAATGAGCTGCCCGAGTGACTACTGACTGAAGATGTAGTCTCTTTACAGAACGAAACTGAGAAGATCTTTGGAAGAACGCTCTGGAATTATTTGATGAAATATTGCTTCACTCATCCGGATAGGAAAACTGATTAAATCCTTCCTCGAAAATATATCTGCCGTATTACGAAATGTATTGTTTTAATATGCAACACATCAAATTAATAATATAATATTTTTTTTTTCTTTTTGTACATATATATTTAGTTTATTCTTTTTGTTAATATATTTTGAGAATTAAATAAAATATTTCATTTCAAACTTTAAATTAAAAATATGTGTGTTCACGTTTTATGCCATTTTTTAGAAGAAAAAATATGAATACACGGTCAATTTAAATTAATAAATTTCCTGTGCCAGTCCATGAGTTTAAAATAACTATTTTGTAAGATCACGGGCTTATTTACACGAATGTTTTGTCTGTCCGTTTTGTTCTTTGTTAGGGCTAATCTCACACAAACCTATAAACGGATTTCCATGGATTTTTTTCCAAACGTGAAATAAGTTATTTTTTCCGATCTGTTTCCTTTTATATAGAAGTATATTGATTTGATACAATATAGAAAGTGGCGATACTTACACAGTATTCGGACCTGAAAATTCAACGGTTTTATAACGGTAACGTACTGGTAACGTACCAAAAGTACTTTCCATGCTAGTCCTTAAAGTACAACAATTAGAACACAAAACAAGTAGTATTTACTAGTAGTATACGTAGTACCCAACCTCTGAACGCAAAAATACCGTCTGTTCTCGTGACTGTCAATTAAATTTGAATATCGCACGACAAATTGTTGCAAAATTGCGGCCTCATATCGAATATTGCACATTACGTAGCAGACGTGACAAGTACAGTCTCGCACTCCTGCTTGTACATGACAAGATGGTATACCTAGATTGGGTCTAACGGCCTCGTTTGGGTAATCTAGTGAGAAGAACATCCACTGTTTTGCCTTCTATTGTAAATTACTATTTTTAAACGTTTCTACTATTTTATTCCACCCTTAATGAGATATTGTATACAAGACATTTCAATTCAGACAGGCTACTGTCTGCATGAAAATTCGTAAACTGCTCCCATCTTCCATAGCACCCGCCAAATGTTTCCGAATACATCGAAAATGGTGATCGAATCAATTATACTAGTACTGAATCACACATTTTTGAACGATCATATATTTCTTTATATCGTATATTTATCGATCATGTATTTATACTTACAATATTTTATTTACTTTCCTAAAATATGTCATCGTTAAAATGAATAACACGCTATACAAATTTTGCTTGGAGTAAAGGAGAGTCGAAATTTGAAATGTTACAACAAGAAGAGACAGAGACAGGTGGGGCAGAGAGTGAAAAGCGTATCAGATGAGTGGGATAAAGAATTAATTCCTTTTTGTATTGGTATGCCGACATAATAGCAGCCAGCGTTCATCAAATTTATGTCTGCTGGCCAAAACAAACGAGAAGTGTCTAATTATGACGTATGAATACACGTATTCCAAATACAATTATCTATGACCGAAGTTGTAAAAATGGAATTGTACTTTGCAAATCGGAAAGGTTGAGACACGAGACCAATAAGATGACAGCCGCAATCATAGGAGCAAAATTATATTAGTTTTAGCGCGTGTGTTTAAAATATTTTTAACAAGCGGTGCGCGAAACGCGGTTTTCTGTCCTTGTGTTACGCTGGCAAAACTGCTATTTTTTTCAGCGTGTGACACATTGCGAAGCATGTGCAAAACATCTGTAACGATTCGCAATTGCCTTTCGTCTTGTCAACCTCTTTGTTTTTCTATTTACAATCAATAGTGATATGTCACTGACTGGAATCTATTTACTAATATGCGAGTAAAGTATTTCTAGTTATTTGATGTTTAATTTATATTGTTTAATTGACGCATTGCGTTTCGCTCACGGCGTGTTAAAAAATAGTATACGCAACACTGGCGCGTGGTGATACCCACTCTAGTCTGTTTGTCGTACTCGCTACGCTCAGGCAATAACGTCGACTCGTGCGTGAATCACCTGTTTCGCATCCTTGTTGTGTACACTACTAGTTGTAGACAACCTTACTGGATTTTCTTTAATTTTACTCTAAGTGTAGAAATCTTTTAATGGGGTACTATGTCACATTAAAATCAGTGGTAGCTGATGTGAAACTGATTTGGTTCTTTGTAGCAATCACAGTTCGTTCTGAGTACTCGTCTCACTTTTAATACTAGCAAAACATGTAACTTTTAGCAGATTCTGCATGTCCCAAAAGAAATCGCAGTCTAAATAAAGCGTTTCTTGTTTATATGATTTTGTTTCTCAAAGAAAATCGTACAATGAAAAACATTGAGTAACACAAACAAAAGACTCGTGCGACTTAGAAACCTAGGTATACTAACGTAAACAGCGTCTGTTGTTAGTTTTTTTTGCCCGATATTAATGACATTAACAACTACCAGTCGTACAATAAATGATAGTGTTAAATAAATGTTCGGGCTACGTGAGATTACTTGCGCTTGAATCTAAAATATCATCTGAAATATCCATCTCCAACCATCTGAATTACAATTACAATCTGAGATAGAATAATGCTTTTGTATATGTAATAAGCAATGACGCATCCATGGGGCCTTCAGAAGACGATACAAATGTAAAACAATTTAAATTTTACGAATTTTCTATGCTAACGAAAATCAATATATCAATTATTAACGATACGAACATGAACCATAAGTTAATATAAAAAAACTGTGTTATATTCAGCATCAATGAAAAATTCATTATAAGAAAACATCAAGTCGGCTAAACACTACACCTGTTGCCCCCTCCCACTGAGAAAAATCCTGTGTGTGCTTCTAGTCTTATGAACTGAAGGTGTCGAATATGGAAACAATTGAGATTCTAACAATAAGGTGCACGTCGACTTAGCTCCAGTTACGAAGAAAATAAAAACTCTCCTCGAATATTGGAGAACCCGTTATACTGCCCCAGGTTCTCGTACTATTACATTGCAATAAAAAGGAGCATCAAGTCGAATTGCCACTTTATAGCAATGCCCATTGTCAGTATTCGTCATATAGCAACGGGCGATGTGAGGCAGCGAAATGAAATACAAAGGAAAAGCCACTTTGGGAGCTCTTGAGTCTTCTCTTTGCCGTGCCTTTTTTCCTCTCTACGAGATAACGTCCCCCAACGCTCGGGAATTCCGATGTATTGGCGGCGCCCGCTTCGCCGAACCATCTTTATGCAAAATAAGCCGTTGCTGGTTTACGGTTTTTTGCTCGAAATTCCCTTGGGGAAGGAGTCATTCTCAAAGAGATAGCCTTAAAGGTTTCTCTTGCCACACTAACGGAGATCGCAGCCCGCACTGTTCTATTATACGTTCAGTACAACTGACCTAAACAGACGCTGTATAATGAAAAACACGCCAAACGTTGAATAAATTGGGCAAACTAATGGTATTATGTAAAATATGTCAAATGTCAAAATTGTCTTAGAAAGAAAACTTTTTTCAAGTATTTCTGAAATTAACTATTCTCTTTGATTCGAGCGTTCAATCAAGCAAACCATACTGCGCACGCATATTTGTCTTCATTCTTATAGCATTAGTGATAAAATATTTATTTATGATACTCGTGGTAAAATTGACATTGTATTTTGCGAGTAGGAAAGTAAAATTACTTTCACCGTGGTTTAATACAGTAATTTGTAAGACAGGCTTTCTTTCATTTTACATTAATTCAAATATACAAACCACTTTTTGATACATTAAGGCCAATAGAAACTCATGCTGTGAGACGAAAATATTTTATTTTTCATGTTGCAAACAGATTAACCTGAACACGTGAGCATTGACTCAAGTGCTAAAATTTGAAATTTTAGCACGGTATATATAACATGATAGAAACGCTTTTACGAGTGGCTGTCAAAAAATACATTTATAACAAGCAATTGATATTTCAGAATGTGTTTTCATTAGATACCTTTATGCTATTTAAAAATTAATGTATTTAACATTAGCCTCATGGTAACCTTCAAAACCCTTATTTTAAAGACTCATGCATAAACCCTATTATTGCAAATAAATATTTGCCATAACTTTTATTATAACGCTCTTAGTAAGATTTTACAAAAAATTTTCGCCTATAATTACTGGTCGAAATTTTTCAGCCCACATTACTAAAATAACATTCTTCCCACTCCATTTTAAAGGAAATCTTTGGGCACCAATGATTAAGCTGGACAGTAAAAACTTCTGTTTATCTAAAATGTTTGCCACTACAATACTTAATTTTCATTATCAACCTTATTTCAGCGCAGAACATTAAATACAAATTACGCACATCTGTCTCAGTCAGAAACGACTTTCGTTAGAATTCAAATATTCTCAAAGATAAAACATCATTAGACACACACTCTACAAACTAAAGTATCATTACACTTTTAAATAATTGCAATAAATTACAATCAAGGATTTCTGGTTACTATTCTTACAATATATCTGTACTTTTTTTCCAATGCAAAGTAACAGAGACATCTTAATACACAAAATAAATTCCACAAGTAGATTCGTATTAATTTATGGTGAGTTGTTGTGCTATTAACATAACTTTGGAACCTCAATATGTTTGCATAATAGCAGTATATTTATGTTTTCTTTAATATGCTCTAGTAAACAAAACCAAATTTTAATGTACTCGATTTCGTTTTAAACGATGTAGGACTACACAGATACTTCGCATATTATAAACGAAACCTTCGTTTGCTTGATTGTTTATGTTTTATAGAGTGCATATTATTGGATACGTATAAATCGTATCGAATAATATCAACTTGATAGGAGATACTTGTATATCAACATTGTGTATAAAGAAGCCTACTAGTATTAGGGAATAGAATGAATATAGCACGTTTGGGAGGAAAAGTTTAGGATACAGTAGTGCATGGTATAGAAAGACGAGGTAAGCAAGATAGTTGGTCCCACCTGGACGAGGCTGGCCCAAGAGAGAACAACATGGAGACAACTGGAATTCGAAAAGCAAAAAGAAAATGATTTTACAAGTATCAACCTACTGTAACCCTGATAAAGCAGGAGTTTGCTCTTAATGAAATATTGTAGGCTAATAATAATAATAATAATAATAATAAATAATAATAATAATAATAATAATAATAAATAATAATAATAATAATAATAATAATAATGCATGGTATATAATTACTGAATAGTCTGCAATTATTGGAATCATAAAATATCTAGAAATATACTCCAACATTTTAATTCGTTAATTACTGAGTTGATAATCTTTATTTTCTCTTAGCTGCATTATCGATTCAAATTACACAAGGAATTTCTCTTAAGGAATTTTACTTAAAATGTAATTATTTATGATTTTTCTTTGCTAATATATTTTTGCAATTGTAGAAAATAAATTTTATATTGACTTTATTCATTCCCCTTTAATACGCTATATAAATACAGCATAAATGAGAAAATCGCAATATTGTATTGTCTGCACTGTATCAGGAAATCAAACAACTGAGCAATTCTTTTCAAATCTACTTTCTTATTTTGTTTGGGTTAGTTTAGCAAAACAATTCTACACTTTTTTTCGTTTTGATTGTATTACACTGTATTAATTGATTCAATCTTAACCAACAGGTGAATAATAACAAATTTTGATTTATTTGAGAATGCATTATTACTAAAGTACAGAGATAAAACCAGCACTTTTTTTCAAAACAAAAGACATGATCATAATTGTGAGACAACTAATCTGATACCCCTATATCCAGTACTTCATTGTACTATTTTACGTGGTCCTTCAATAACTAAGCTGTCAACGTTTTATGAGTGAACTCTTTTGTTCTCCCAGTCTAAATTGTATACATAATTTCAAATCACGTTCCTTCAAAATTAAAATACGAAAAGCAGAATAGGCTTTCCGTCTTATTGGAACTTCGTAACTTTCCTTTGTTACTTTCAAAAGATATTATGCCCATCTGGTTCCGAACTTTCTCCTTGTACTCCACAAAATATTTCTAATTATGTCCTCATTATCGTCGTTTTATATTCATGTCACAGCTTCTGGCATTTATTTGCAAGGCCTACCCGCAGCTAAACTCGGCACCCATAAAAGGGAAATGCATTAAAGAGGAACTCCCGGTATCCTTTTGAGGAAAAAGCAGCCACGTGAAGGGATCGATGACTGTTTAGTGTAAAAATGAGAGGTGTTTGAAAAGATACTGAGGGTTTATTCCATGATAAATAACAGTAAATATAATATATTAATTGAAATAAATATAAATACCTTTAGAAACATGTTAGCACTACAAAATATTCAGTGATGTATTGGGACAACCATACTAAAAAATTACGTGCATTTTATCGCTTATTACATCATTTTCTCAAGTAACAAAATAAAACAACACATATTATTTAATAAAAAGCATTCAACTAGTGGCCTGAAGTATTAAAAATTATGTTGAACAAAACCAGACAAAAAGGTTTTCCAAAAACCAACACATTCACTGCTCAAGAAAAAATAAAATACTCTCGTACACTACAATTAATTATACACTGTAACAAAAACAATCTTCACAAATACGGAAAAAAAACATAGTGTAGTATATACGGATACACAGTACAGCAGATTTCTACATACCAAATATATCAAACACCTTAACGCAACAGTTGAATAGAAAATATTGAATGGCAGCCGGCCTCTTCCTTGGAACCTTACTATTGCATGTCATCTGCCGTATCGTAAGTAGTGAAGCAATGAGTATGAAAATTGAGTCAGAACGCGCAATTTAAGAACAGGCTGCATAGCAGAATAATACAATCAAATATTTGCATTTTCCAGCCAAGTTCGACAATATTTTTTTTTTGAGATAACTAGCAAAACTACAGAAACCTCTCAAGTTCCTGGAAGCTGTATAGCTTTATTTCAATTTCTGGGCGCATTGGAAACTAATAATGTCGATATTTCCAAATGTAGTACAGAAAAACATGACAAAGAAGACCAAACACTCCAAAACTTTATATTCAAATATACACCGGAATGTTAATGAGTACTAATAGATGTCATTAAGTACATTTCCTTCTAATAACAATATATTATATTTCTTACGGAAATCATACAATCCAAAAGTATCCGTAAAGAGATCATTTATAAAGATAATATCTTGTTCTAATGACTTAAGTTTTTGCACAAAAGATGTTTTTTATTTTGTTCCGTAACAAAAAATTTAAGAAATTAAAAATCAAATTATTGCATTGGATTCCCAACATTATAAGGCAATCTAAAAATTAAAGAAAACTAACTTATGTACAGTTCCTACAAGATTCACAACAATTTTTAAAAATATTGTACCAAGAATATAACAAAATGTATCGGAATAGGAAGCAACGTTCGTATATTGAACTTCAAAATGCCAAGTGCTTTTTCGTTTCGCAAAAATCATTGCTAAACAAAAACCTGATTAAATATACATTTTAAAACATTTTTAAATTATGCAAAGTCATAAATTAATAAAATAATTAATAAAATTAAGTGCTGTCTGATATTTTTTATGATCAACTGCTATTAAATAAAACGCACCATTTAGAAAATAAAATGTTTGAAAACTTTTTCTCTCACTGTACTAATCAATTTAAGAAGACTAATTTTAGGAATATGTTCATTTAATATATTCCCCCTCCAAAAGTTTGTGAATGTGGCAATTTGATATGCCTGAAATCTTACTGGTTCTTTTTTATGGAACTAGAAGCATTAACAATTAAAAATAATTATGCACATTTTTTTAAAAATTTTCTCTTTCGATCATAATACTTCGAATGTAAGTTTTTCTAGACGTATCATAGGCAAGCCGTTTGTTAAAAACATTTATTTTATAAGGTTTAAGCCAAACGTGTGGGAAAGTTTTTGAATTCGATTATATTGGAAAGTTTTTAAACGGGAATGTTTTCGAAAGGAAAAGGGCGGGTGGAATAGCATCCGAATGTTTTCGAACGTATTTGAAAGGGAATGGTGTCCGAAATTCGCAGAACCGTGAGTAAGCCACAGGGACCGCAGTTGTGGGGGTGTGATCAATATCAGATTTCTCTCCCGACATTTCATCAATGTGGCGGTGTAGCGTTCAGAGACAGCTCGTTGCCATTTCGTGTATCAGTCACACGGGCGATTTGTTTACCACTTGGGCAGAAAACGAAAGTTCGGCAACGCTGCGTGTATTGAACCCTCACCCCGATTACATGTCAACAGCAGAACTTCACTGAATCTATTGCAATCAATTGCGTTCCACGTTTTTCTCAGCCTTCGTCGTAGATTTTGCTGGTTGTTTCGTTTGTACTTACGTTAGTACTGGGTAATAAGCGGGAACTCGAAGTTTTTAACCAAACATATTAATTTGTATTTTAATGAAAAAAATAACTTTATCAATTTTGATTTTAAATTAATTTTTGAAAACATATTGATGTCATTTTCGTAGAAAGACTAATTAGAACAAGTGCTTTAATAATTCTTTAGTTCAATTCAATCATTATTTAATTGTCGCCGTTTTTTCCTAATGAAGCAGCCAAGGAGGTATCACACGAGTGATTTGAATTTTGATCAGACTATTTTAGAGCATGAGGATCTTTTACTGGCAGTAAATCTACAATATTCCCACTACTAATATCAATACGAGTTTCGTAATGAATATTATTAGAAAATGTGTGTTTTAATTCACTGGTGGTCTCCTATAATGGTCATTAACACCAGTCTTGCATTTTTCGCCGAATAAATATTCAAAATCATACAAATATTATAGAATATTGGATTGTTTAAAAAGTGCATAACACGTTTTACAAAATGATTGTCATATCTTATTATAACAGTCGACTGATTGACTGACTGATATCAAACGAACCATTACCATATTGTTAATTCATACTGATAAAATGAATTAAACAAGATGTATCTGATATCGATACCAGAAAAGGTAGTTTATGAATAGGTAAGAATTTTTTAGGGACTCTTCTTCAGTATTGTCCCAGTGACGTACAAAGTTTGATAAATATTAATTAAACACAAATTTGGAAAATAAATAATGCTAAAAATATACGTTGGTAAATGTACCACACTCATTATTTTTCGCCACTCTTGAAATCAGATCGGTTCCTTTGATAGTCCGCCAGAGGCCGGTAGGGAAGCAGCAAAACTGGTACCTAATAGTTTTGCTAGAGACCAGTAGCAGTGCGTAAGTTAAACATTCTCTAGAATTATCCTCCAGATCGGCAGACGCTATGACGACACGTACGTCCTGCGTGTCCCCTTGGTTACCGTCGCGTGTTAAACCTAGTAGCCGCTCTGAGTCTCGCGCAGATGGGGCTAGGGCCAGAGGACAGAGGCGAGTGGCTGTTCATTTGACAATATGGTAATGGTTGATTCGACAACCAATCGACTATTGTAATAATATGATATGACAATATTTTTGTAAAATGTTTTATGTACTTTATAAACAGTTCAATATATCATAATATTTGTATGATCTGAGTATTCATCCGACGAAAAATGCAAGACTGGAGTTAATGACGATTAAACGAGATTGTCTGTTAATTAAAACACACATTTTCTAACAATATTCATTATGAAACTCGTATTGATATTAGTTTTCGGAGAAACAACTGTCAAATCAACGCTCGAGTGACAGACGGAAGTAGAATAGAGATTATTTACATGTCATGACATTACATGACATGGTACGCCGAGTACAGTAGACTCAGATAATAGTGAACATCCGTTGTAGTGAACCCTTGGTTATAGTGAACTGGTCAAAGATTTTGTTTCACTAATATTACAAATAAGCATGTAAACATAGCTGATTCTTGGCTGCAATGAACGTAGGAGTTACAACGTTCTGGAAAAGAACATATCGCAATTCCAACATCAAGCAGATTGAAATGAATATCGTTGGCTAAAGATGATAACCGAAGAAGTGTTTCCTGAGGTGAAAGTAGTGGGCCTGGAATGGGGACCTTACTGATAACCTTATGTCACTCAATTTCACTGAGGAACGAAAGGTTAATATATTCTGCTGTATCTCTATGTTAATATAATCAATCATTGTGCAAACATTCTAATTAATATTGACGTCATCGGATGTTGTGAACTTCTGATATAATTATCGAAGCATTTTAGTCCCTAAAAGTTCACTATAACTGGAGTCGAGTGCATTTAAATTACACTGAAATTCCCTCCCGCCAGCAAGTTCAAACCCAGGAACTCGGGTTTTGGAAGCAATTGTCCTTGCCTACTCATTCCACTGGATCAAGCTTTTTCTCTGGATATCTCTCATGAACCAGTTACAGTAATTTATTGTCATCTATATCTGTCTCCATAACGCACATTTTTGGAGTGCTTTATTGCAGAGGTTTAAATGGGTTGATAAAAAATGTGCTGAGTATGTGACCACGTCAGGTTATTGAACGCAAAACAGCTGGTGCAGGCAACTCTCATATTTCAAAATAAATGTAGCGGTCTTTCAAAAGAGTCACGTGTGAGCCAAAAATCAAGCCTATACTTAACATCTAAAGGCCTTTTATGTGTTTTACGATATTCATTTTTCACGTCAAATTTAAAATTACAATCATTTCATGAAAGTCATTCACTATTTAAGTGGAAATTGATAAAGAATGAGCCAATACCAAGAATTAAGAAAAGTCGTGTACGTTTTTTGCGGGGTGAGCGTTTGTTTGCTCTATGGCCTCTGCGCTCAACTGTTATTTTTATTGTAAAAAATGTTTGGATCCAAAACGGATTTTCCAAAAGAGATAATTCGTTACTGTGTAAAGACGGAAAATAATTTTTATTTTATCATTTCTTAAAATTATATATCAATCCTTCTAAAACTATTATTGCTTTACTCACAAAAATTGGGACCTTCAAGGGGAGAAATTCCTTCAAAATGTAAATGGTCTTTAGGAACGTACGTTAGGCATACGTGTCAATTGCTGGATGATAAAGCGCGAAATGCCAGACTCACAAACAGAACAGGAGAGGAAGTACGAAGAAAATTTAAGAAAGGTACCATATAAAATTCTAGTACATAAAACATAAAAATATGTTATTTGAGTTCAAGGACACAATAAAAATACTTTGTTGGATACAACAAAATGTTTGCTCCCCAAAACTGAGTTCTCGTTCCCGACATTCTGCAATTGCAAAAAATATGTACATAACTGATAAAAACAGATGAGTTTTTTTGATTTCAGCACTCCCTAAACTTAAGCATGAATTGAAACATTGCATGAAAGTTTCCCCATTTTTCTACAGCAGTGTTATGAGACGTACCAGAACGAAAAGGCATTGCGAGTGTTAAAAAATCTGCCTCATATTTCAAAACTTAAGGTTTATATCAGTCTTTGAGATGTGACATCCGATTCACTAATGAAACATTTAAACGAATAAGAACATGATTCTTAAACACAGTACCGTCTCAGCGTTTCTACAACACAATATTGAAGGACTCTTTGATAATTCTTGTGTCCGTACTCGCAACAGCGGGAAAGAAACATTTAATTGGGACGACAAAATCTTAACCGTTTCATCTCCCTACCCATCGTGACCATATACGCTCTGTCCATCAATTCTTACACTCTAGCTCTTCCATCCTCGGAATCCACCCTCGATTCCGACGTACGACTGTTTAGGTAGCCGAAGACATCAAATGATGTGACTGCAGTGCCTTTGACGGTGAAGTTGTATGGTTCGACTCTCGACGGTGGCAATATTTTTTACATCAGCTAAATAGCTAGATTATTCTGTC
This sequence comes from Gryllus bimaculatus, assembly GCA_017312745.1. Taxonomy (NCBI): domain Eukaryota; kingdom Metazoa; phylum Arthropoda; class Insecta; order Orthoptera; family Gryllidae; genus Gryllus; species Gryllus bimaculatus. Next base: position 1,764,703 of record BOPP01000144.1, read on the forward strand.
GCTGCCTGTGGGAAAATTTGTATCGGCATGGTGAAATGAGTGACAATTTTACGTGTTTTTTCCGATCAACACCAGGCGAATGCCGAAACAGGTCTCTAACAACGGGCCCCGGACAGCACGCGATCTGTTATTCCTCTTCTTTGCTCTATCCTTACCACTTACTTACACACCCTTACTGTTATATTCACTTCACTACCATACATGCCGAGATAAGGAAACATAATGTTTGTCCCGGTTATGGTCGCCTGTGGGAGATAGGAGGATGATGAAAACCCTTACAATCCGACATGTTGGTAGACGTTGGATATCACCAACAAGCGGAAGATCACCCCCGCGATAAAAAACAAACGCTATTCTTATGGGATTAATGATCTTATCTGGGGGAAATCAATCGTCAATCTCGAACCCTTATTGTACTCCATCCTACCCTTTCCGTAGACCCGCCGTGTCCTCCGACCTGCCCTCTTCTCTGTTCTCACCATGTTCTATGTCTCCACCGTTTTCTCCTCTCCCACGCCCTTGTCTGACCCCTTCCTCGGCCCCTTCCTCTCTGTGTCTCTGGACTGCGAGAAGGAGCAGATCGCGCGTCCCCTAACAAGAACAGATGGGCGCCCCGGGGTAACTGCGTTTTAGCTGATTGCCCGCTGCCGGCTCACTGGGAAGACCTCGCTGAGACAGCGCTCGCGGTGCGGACGAGTGCCTATCCTTAATGAACCTAGGAGGAGGAAATCTAGAAAGGTTCTCACAGACCGGTGCGGGAGATCCGCAGGGTGTGCGTGAGTTCCGAGCTAGCCGCGGCGGCGGAATTCGCGGGACCGTTCACACCGGAGCGGCAATTATGACTCAGCGTTCGGTGACAGCTTTCCTCATCCGATAAACAAAAGCAAGGGGAGCTCGATCCAGCTGAAAGCGAAGACTCCCGAAGGCAGGTGAACTTGCACGAAACTCGAGCGGCAGCGGTCAAAACGCGCCCGACTGCGTTTCCTAATCCACAGGTAAGAAAACTCTGCCAATCCGCTATCGCGACGCTCGCCTGCCGCGCAGGTCTGAACGTTCTCATAAGGCAACACGTGACGAAAAATATCCGCTGCGGCGATTCCGCCTAGGCAGCGGATCTTCCGCGTCGGTCGGTGGGAGCCTTAAATGTCGTGAGTAACGGCGGGCCCCGACTGGTGGTAGAGAATCTAGACGACCGAAAGGCGATAACACTTCCAATAAGTTCTAGCACTTCTTTCTCTCCCCCTCTCTCCATCTATCTATACTCCCGCCTCTCTCTGCTCCCGCTCTGAATCCTCTTCTCCTTTCTCACCTCCGCCCTCTTTCCCCTGTGTTGCCTCCTTTTCCCACCCTCCTATACCCTCTCACTTTTCCCCCCTCCGCACCTGCTCGCACACTTTTCTCTTTCTTCGACCTCTAATCTCCCTCTCCTCCCCTCTCTTCGCCCCCTCTTCCTATCTCTTTTCGCCACCCCCCGTCTCAACCCCTCCACCCTCTTCCAACATTCTCTCCCTCTCTTCTCTCCCCTCAAACCTTCCTCTCCCTCTCTCCCTCTCTCTTTCTTCCTTCTCACCACTCTCTCTCTCCCTCTCTCTCTTTCTCTCTCTCTCTCTCTCATCGTCATTGTCAACTTAATTCAAGTGATATAACATATCTAGGGCGCAAAAAAAGGTGTCTCTAACCCTGATTTTAGACTCGCGAATCATAGGAACAAATTACGAGTATGAATTAAGAAAAATACTGATTCAAACTTCTTTATTGATTTTCAATAATTCATTATTATCTCTAAACAGGTAAATGTAACCCAAAAAGGTATAAAAGTTAACAACAGCTACTGTTATTGCTAATACTTTATTATCTTCTACATCCACGAGTACTCGCAAAAACTAGCTATTTAATATATAAGGGGTAAAATAAGGGGAAGTATATAAAATTATATGAACGTAATTGTTTTGATGGCACACAAAAAATGTGTATTTTTCCTTAGCCACTTCGATTTGCAAACCGTGCACTGTTCAACTATGCATTGGCTGACCTTGTTTTACCGTAAACATAAAGGAACATTATGAAAAGTGTATTTAGTAAATGTGACAGTAAAATAATTAAAAATAATGTCATCTTTTTCTCTATTTTGTCAAAAAGAAACGCATAAATGGCGTGAAATTAGTTGAAATGATGGTTCAATGGAATAAAATTTCTTGGTTGAAAAGGCACGTAAAAAACGCAAAATAGAGCAGAGGAGATAATGTTAACGTCTCGCAGAAAACCACAGATGTTAAATAATGTTGCAATAAATGTTATTTGAAGAGAATCATTGGTTTGAACTTTTCACCATTCACAATGGAATTAGTAAAAACATAGTATTTTTCCTTCTTTTAGAAGAATATTAGTTGCGAAAAAAGGAAAGAAAAGAAAGAGAGACAAAGTAAAAGAAAGTAAAATGTAGAGAGAAAAAATAATAAGTAACAGAACGATGAAAAACAAAAGAATAAGACAAGAAAACGAAATTAAAAAGAAAAGAGAAAGAAAAATAGAGGAAGAAAGCAATTAAAGGAAAAAATGATAAATAGATTTTATTTTACTAATTTCTATTTACTAATTACTTTACGATTTCAAATTATTAATGATAATACTTTGGTATTCATGCGAACATGTTTTAATAATTGATTACACTTTTCTGCAGCAGTTGCATAAACAACTAAGGGAAAATCGTCGCAGCGTTGTAGCTGGTTTCAGGGCCGCCGCCACCGCAGTTGCAAGAACTACGGCACACAGGCCACACCCTGTCCCTTAGGGTAGTTGCATGACCTCGCCCTACTCTCGACCCCCCCCTCATCGATCTGTCTGAAGCGTTCCTTACGGCAGTGTTTCGAAGTGCAGCGCCGCGCGTGAGGCAGCGGTCGTTAACTTGCAAGTTCCCTCAGCACGAGTCACTCGACATGGGTCACCAATGTTAATGGCCCAGTGTGGAAATTCGGAGAACACGGTGCCTCTCGCTCAGCGGTGGAATTGGAGCATAAAGGACAATTTGGCACAATGGTGCGTAGTTTCAAGACGGCAGTTACCCACAACCAAGAATTAAAACCCATCATACCAAAGACTTGTTACATCCTCCATAATTCGCTGATAATAATTCGTTGAAAGGATTCACTAAGAATATTAATCGATTCATTCATTCAGTAACGTATCATTCATTCATTCAGTAACGTTCATTCCTAACTACGATGGTTAATAGTCTTGAGGTATAATGCATGTTTATATCATAGAAGGTGGCGATATTTTTCCTCGCTTACTGGTGTGATCCGGTGATAACGTACACGTTGGTTTGCGGAGATTCCACGCCTGGGTACATCCCACCATCGTCCTATCCGGAACAAGTTTTTAACTCCGAACCGATCTCGTAATAAGTGCAGTAGTAAACTGCGTGGAAGTGTGTGTGTTTGTGTGTGTACGGTAAGAGGAAAAGACGAGGAAGAGGGAGGAAAGATTGCGCGTGGTCTGTGGCACGATTTTTTCGGGTACTGCTCCGGCATTCGCCTGGTATTGAGTGGAGAAACCATGGTAAATTTCGGATCAGAACTACCGGCCGGTGAAATTCTCCTACAGACAGCGTTAAAATTTTCCGTTAAACGTTCTCCTACAGAATACGTCATAGCTATCTAGCCAGTTTAAAAAATCCTGCCGCTATTGATACTCGAATCCACTGTAAGGTACAGCAATAACGAGTGATTCCCTGAGAATCTAAGGCGGTACTAAGAAAGATCATAATGATGAATGTCAGCCTGTCCGGACAGCTGAGGTCACTAAGGTTGAAGAACCATGGCTGCCTCATGCCTGATAGTTGTCGGGTACAAATTCCGCCCGAGGAAAGGATATTTGTGTTTTTCCCTTCATCATCACCATCATCATTCTATGCTTCATCTTCTCCAAGGCTAATAACCTTGGACTGTAAAAATGGATTCAGCGTAGGAATGCTGATCCCCACCCAAAAGAAGTCACGTGCACGTAACCCCGAAAAAAATATGACTGGTCCTCGGTGGGTACAGCACGTTTGGGAGGTCCTAAAGATCCAATTCGCGAACAAAAAAAATCTCCACGATTAAACACACACTTTATCTACACAATGACGTAGAAAAAAACTACGCCGGGGTCAGCTCTCTCACACACTCATTCATCGCAAATAAACTGTGATGACCATGGTATTTGACACGCACGGAATCAATACTAACTCATTCACTCGCAAACATACGGACGTCGAACGAATCCATCCGTGAACGAATCATTGAGCAGACGCGACCGATTCGCCCGGACGGCGCATTAGAGCGCCTTCGCCGATCATGCAGATACGGCCGGCCTCGTATCATCAGTCAGCCGTCGCAGAGATCAGCGAGGCATGGCGGAGCGAGATAACGCAACGACCGTCGCGCGGTGAACGCGAGCGCTGCACGGGGCGTGGGGCACGGGCGGAGCAGATGGCGAACAGGCACGCGCAGTGGGCCCGGCGTGGGAATGGCCGCGAAAGAGGGAAGCGAGCTGAAAGTCGATCGCGTTTTTATATATCGCTCATAATTTATGTTTAAATGATTCTCACACTTTCTTTTTTCATAAATATCTCGAACTTTCTCCCTTACATTCAATGTTTCAATTTCTCTTTCTTTCCATTCTCTCTCTTTCCTTTCATTCTTTCCCTTTTTCTTTCTCTTTTTCTTTCTCCCTTTTCTTTCTCCTTTTCTTTCTCCTTTTCTTTCTCCTTTTTCTTTCTCTTTTTTCTTTCTCCTTTTTCTTTCTCCTTTTTCTTTCTCCTTTTTCTTTCTCTTTCTTTCTCTTTCTTTCTCGTTTTTCTTTCTTTTTTTCTTTCTTCTGTCTTCTCTTTTCTGTCCTTTCTTCTCTGACCTTTCTTATCTGTCGTTCTCTTCTCTTTTCTTTCTTCTTTTTCCTTTCTCCTCTCTTCTTTTTCTCTTTTTTCCGTCACTTTCCTTCCATATTTCCTCTCTTCCTTCTCTTTCGTTTATTATCTTTTCCATCTCTTTTTTCTTTCTCTTTCTTCCCCTGATGACATAGCCGTATATAATTTTGCTTTGTTCCCATACCCTCTTCGAAAATGCACCGCGCTCTAAATTCTCTACATTTTTTTCTGCCTTTCATCTATTTACGAACTACCCCTCCTCCCGTTGTGCTCCAAATCATTACATCGCATTCGAAACAATGCAGAATCCTTTCAATAATTCTGAGCGCGACAACTGCTATGTCTCGTTAGCGTAATGAACGTTTTTATCCCGACAAGGGGTGCCCAGCCCAGACAAGCTCTCAGTTCACGACTGAGAAGTGCGTGCGCAATTTGAAACGGTAGAACAAGGAAGAGGAAGGAAAGATCGCGCGTGGTCCGTTACTCATTTGTAAGTTCAGTATTTCGGCATTAGCGTGATAATGATTAGAAAAAGCAGCCGACTGCTAGTATTTTTCTCCGGAAACCGACTGATTTGGACCTATGTGACTCCGTAGAAAATACGACACTGTCTGATCAGGAACCCTAGGACATCCCGGTCAGAACCCTGCGTAATCTGTGACAATGAAGAACCTTAAACTCAGCCGGTCACATACGTTAGAGATACTCGTAATACGCACGAATAATACAGGAATCAGTGATCACTCCATCGCCTTTTCAAGAATAGGCATGGATGCTGGCTGGGAAATGAAAAATAGCGCCTGGCCCATATCTTATGTCCATTTTTCTCCAGCATCCGCCTGGAAATGTTTAAAATGCCTGTTGAGAGTAGCAGCTTGCAGTCTGGCTTGCAGCCGGGTCCTCTCTTTCTCATCCCGACTATACCAGACCAACATCTACTTGAAAAAACGTACTACCTCCCAGCTCCAAAACGTCAATTCTAGACTTACATTAATTCCACGTACCGGTTTTCTTCACATTCGAAGAAAACTCTACGAGACTTGCACGATTGGTTGACTAATTAATCTTTAATGATTGTGAATGCGTAAACAACTAAGGTCTATGGTCCCGTAAATGTAGTACATGCTGTTCCCTTGCGAGGTGGCAGTGATTTTCCCTCACTGGACGGCGAGACCCGGATCCGACCAAGTGACCGATAACGAGGTTTTCCCTAACTAGGTATCTCCCACCAGCGGTACAGCGGTCTAGTCGGTACTAGCTTTAAGCTGCTGACCTGTGTTCCAGCATGTGAGGTAATGTAGTGCAGGTTAGTGTAAGTGTGTAAATATGGACGAGGATAGGACAAGGAAGGGGAAGAAAAGATCTCGCGCGGTCCGTGGCCCATTTGTTTGGGAATTGTTCCGCTATTCGCCTGGTGTTGATCGGAGACACCACGAACACTAGTGATGACAGCTGTCGGTCGCAGTAATTCCCCTCCAGACAGCGACCAGTATTCGACCTAGCTGCCAAGGTAGTGTCGAAAATCCATTGTAGGGACTGGAACCTAGAATCTGCCGGACGGAATCACTGCAGTGACATCAGTTGATGCCCTGAGCCACCCCTCTAGGTCGACTTGTACGAATGTGCAGGTATTTCTGAGTAGGGACGCACTGTTTGCTCTGGCAAAGCAAAGGGACGAGTCCACGAGAGAGCAACTCCGTCGGCGCGAGGGGAGGCGAGTTGGGGAGGGTTGAGGGGAGGGAGCGAGGGGAGGGACCGGTCTGTGGGCGGGGCGGCGGGGGCCTGTTCAGCTTCCAAGCGTTCACTTTATCACCCGTTGGAGGCCTCCTGGTCGAACAGCCGGCCACACCGCCCTTTCCGGCTTACCGTCCACGCCGGCCGATGCGGCTTCGCAAAGGGAACCCACGGTCGCACCGGAACTCGACCCAACCGTCCCGACCCGATTCGATTGTCTGGAACTTTGTTAGATCCAGTCGAACCGACCTGACTCGACTGAACTTCAACCCCGACTGGTCCAGACCCAAACGACCCAACTTAAACCGACTTGAGCGAGATCCATCCCAAATAGACCCATTGACTCTGATCGGACCCGACCCAACCGAACTCGCCCCGCACTCGCCCCCGACGCGCCCCGACTCGCCCGACTCGACCCGGGACTCGACCCGACTCGACCCGACTCGACCCGACTCGACCTGACTCGACCCGACTCGACACGACTCGACTCGACCCGACTCGACCCGGACCTCGACCCGACCGGACTCGCCGACGACCAGGATCGACCAGAACTCGACCAGACCTTCGACCGACTTTATAGGATAAGATTTCGATTCCTTTCGTATTGGAATCGATTGGGGGACTCCGTCTTGCGATTCAAAAACTCTACTTCCTACACCGATTCGTCTTGAGCTCTACGCGGGCTCTCCTGCACCCAAACTTGAACTTGCAAGGGACCTGCTCTTACCTGTTCGGTTCAGCTTATCTAGTTTCGCACTCACCTCTTCGCTCATTCCGAGCATGCCCCCCACCTCTTACAAGTGTTATTATCAACGTTACTTCTGTCCCCCTTTCTAATTTCGCATTGACCGGCCTTGCCTTTCTCATCAAACCCACTTATACGACAAGGATTGCGTCATCTCCACTCATCTCTATCATTTTCTCAGCGTTTATTCACTTTGATTCTCAATTTACATACTCTTTGTATTACATTATCCCATATTTTACCCCCTCGTCCGTGCTTTACAGTTTCCTTCAAGTTGTGCCCATAGTTTGTTATCGTTCTCGACCATGTTTCCCAAGCTACCTTCGCAATACCTTGCTCTCCAAAGCTTTTACTTTCTTTAAAGAACTTGTATCCTTTCCTTACACAATTCCCCTTTACATTCAAGTACTCTTCCTTGGGAGATATCTTATTTTACCAGAGCCACGGCAGCCAAAATAATTCATTAAGTCGAGCATTTCTTTCCCGTTTTACTGACAGAAAGTTTCTATTACATAGATACTGTGGCGACACATAAATAGACAAAACTACACATACACAGAGTAAACGTATAAGTAATTTTATACAAAATGATTGAAGTCTTCATGAAAGGATGGAATATTCCCGAGTAACTTAACCATTCTGTCCGGTCGATTATCGGGTGCTAATTTTGGCATTTTACTCTAGTAATTCATTGCGAAAATCGAAGCCTTGAATGGAAAGTGCCCTGAAAAGTGGCGCCTAGCATGTGTGGCCTTTGAGTTGGCAAAGCTAATAAATGCAAAAGATAAATTAATCAGAGACTAGACAGACACTAAAGCCTTCACTTCGTGAGATACAACATAAAATTAACGCAATTCAACTACATCACTTTCGCGGAGATTGGGCAAAAGTTTGATGTTGGCCATAAGGAATGGAACAACATATTGAGGGATAAAAAGTTTCTTCACTAAACTCTATGATAGTTTTGATTTCCAAAGCGTCATTAAACACAGAAACATTGATTCCAGATAGGAAGAGATGTTTTTCAAAGAAGACATTCAGATATATTTTTGAAGTTATAATCTCAAATAATAGTAACAAAATATCAATGATTAAATCCTAATGAATACAATGATATTTTTCACTTCCGCGATATGTTGCTCTAAAATTAATATCACGAGTAAACACTCTAAACCCCATAAAACATCTAGTTTTGTATGAACCAACAAAATTAGAAAACAAGTGCACCGTATACCAGTGTATAGCGATTGAAACCTTGGCATTCTTTACATTTATATTTATTGGAATACTTAAACTATGGTGTGATTACGTTCAGTTGATTTCAGACGAATATGGCCATTATACGTCATTACTCATGACGAGAAAAATGTCACTTCTTTAATTCACGTGATAGGTGCAAGTATTAACTTAAAAGCAATTAATGATTATATTGTTGTAAGGTATTACCTAAATTATTTTTCGTCTCTTTTCCCTGCCGGATGATTATTATCCCCGCCGAATCTTGAAGTTAAAGTGAGCAAAAGTTTTTGATCACTAATCATATGATTCTTTAACAATTACTGACATGGCCGGCAAACTACAAACGTCACTCAAAAAAGAAGAATTTTCTGCCACATTTGAAGCACTGTACTTAGCCAAAGCAACAAAGATATATCACTCTCGAAATACGAAACAAATATAAAAGGAATGATCTACGCTTCGTAGGTTACATCGAGAATCAGGTTAATTTCCAGTAATTTAGGATGCGTCCGTCACTTGCTGCCTGATAACCGCAACTGCTGAGAAAAATATTTCACTAGTTAGTTGCTACGCCATCTGGCGGTGAAAATGGTAACTTACGGTAACAAGCTACAATCGAATACCACGGAGCGAGTTCAAATTACGGTGGCTTTTCAGAGCACTGGAAAATATCTCAAATACAGAAAATATTACTCGACTCTCATCTAACCGAAATTCAATGCCGTACAATATTAATTTTCATGCCAGTTTCTATTTAAATTATTAATTTGATTACTAATTTCAATTGTTGTCTTAAGGTGAACTTCCTTAATACACATATTTACTATTTTTTATGTAGGGTTTGGTTAAAAATTATTTTAAAAAAATAGAAATCAACAAGTATCTACGTTATAAATCTCTGAATACTAGGCTCAACGCAGTAATATTGTTTAATGGTTTTGAAAATGCTGGCTTTAAATTATTTCACGTTTTAAATATAATACAAAGAAGGCATTAAATAATTCAATTTCTAAGAAATAATGATCCCAAATGCTCGTAATGCAAACAATTTTGCATGCTTTAGTAAATCAAGTTGGCACAGTAAGCACATCATTATGTATTACGTTCCACTAAAAAAGGCGTTCCATTCACATTAAGTTTTAAGAGAAATGAAATATTTCTTTAATCTTTTGTAATGCAGAGAATAATTTCAAATTGCCTACAGCCGTTTTGTCTGGAAACAATAAATTGTTTCTAGCCTAGAATTACTAAGCCTAGAATTACAAGAACGTTTCTCTTCTGAACTCAGAAGCGCTATGTTGCATGAGTGATTACTATAGAAGAAAAGGAAATATAGATTTCCTATCCAGACCGATTTTGACCATTATTCCATCGCTGGCATACACTGGCTCAGGTCATCAACGGCTGTCAATGCAGTGCCTCTGACAGGATTTTTTGAAACTAGCTACACAGCTAGTTCGAATCAGCCGCTACCTGGAAGACAATTCCAGTGCCCGGCTGCTCTGATTGATAGTTTTCCATGGTTTACCCGATCAACACCATGCAAATGCCTGAGCAGTACCCTAACAAATGAGACACGGACCGATTTTTTCCCTTATCCTATCTTTACCCTTTATTTAGGCTCACACTGCACTATCACAGTTGCAGAGAGACCATTCGGGAGATTAGTGTTTGTTCTGGCAGGGACGCTGTCCCGCTGGTGAGGTTTTTTTTTCATCCTTATTTTTCGCACCCTCCATTTTATTACTGATTTGTCAAATGTTTTACCGCCGAATGCCCTTTTTGGTGCCAACCATTGGGAACATACAAGCACATTATACGTAGACAAATTACACGATCACGAAACACACACAACCAAGCCCGAGGCGGGATTCGAACCCACGACTCTCTGCTTTAGCGATCTCGGGTACCCGTGTAGCGATCGGCTAGTGGGAGATAACTTCTTAGCGGAAAATCCCCGCAAGCCGACGTGGTTAGGGGCCAAATCATTCGCGCCAGCGGGAAAAGGTTGAATTGAATTTGCCTTATTTTACGTGGCGAGACTCGGGCCATCAGGCCCGCTCTTCCGCCTGACC
>BOPP01000144.1:1778527-1795463 GCA_017312745.1 Gryllus bimaculatus
AGGCATGAGAAGAAGCTGATGTGTCCGGTAAAAATTCAATAAATCGTCGAAACTCACCCACACTGATTCTAGTCTTACAACACAAAACGAAAAATCGTATGTAACTTGTACAAAGCAGTCGGTTCTGATCAATTGAGTAGGTAACAAAAACAGTGAAGCCGAAAAATTCGATAATTCATATTCGGAGATGAACAGAACTTTTTAACATGTAATATTATAAACATGAAATGTTTTAACCTCATATGGTCACGTTTCAACTCGCGACATCAAATAAAATTCCATTGCCAGAAAAAATCCCACAAAAAATATATAACAAAATAAGCCTTTAGAAAGAAGAAAACGTTCAGTTAGAGGTTAATGATATTAGCTGTGGGTGTGATAGGTAAAAATTGTTGTGTTTTCTTATTGAAAAATGTTACAATTTCTGTTTGTATGCTTGGTGTAGGCAAAAACAAAATTTATAATTTATATAATCAAATATAATTTTCTTTTAGAAAATTGTGAATTACACTTTTTGCAAAAAATGGGTCGTGTTTAAAAGTAATAATGTATTTTCTGAAAAAACACTTGCGGGGGAAAATCAATCTTTTTAAGGTGGAAGATATAACAGCTTCCTATATATGAAATATTAATAGTTGTATTGTGTTTTATTTCCTGAAAATAAAAATTTTGAATTAGTTTTTTTAAATACTGTCGTTTACAAACGTCTTGATGATACGTTGACACGAGGAAGTTTTATAGTTTATTTTCACAGTTTTTACTAAGTTTGTTCTATTTTGAAAACTGTGCAAATTGCAGTATGAGTTTACATACTACTTATGAAAACTCATACTGATGGAGTTTATAATACTGGATTTACATTTAAATCTTTACTACACTTATCTCGGAATATTTAATCTCGTAATTTTCAAGAGGAAAATAATATTAAAATAATCTATTGAAAATTACACGAAAGGATATTGATTGAGGTATTGTATAAGAAATAAATAATATTTCAACATTCTTTTCATATTTTCTATTTTCGAACACAATTTTACAAAACAATATTAGCAAGTATGCTGCAAGAACAATTTCGAGGGAGAAAATAAATAATATAAATTATTCATAAATTATTAAATTACATGTCAATCAAGTCCCAATATCGTCAACGGAAGTCTCGTATCATGTTAGCTCTAAGTTGGGTACTTGCATAGTAAGTACCAGAAACCCGTATTTGTACAATAGTTCGTCTTCATATCTTACTGTCTCTCAGTTCTTGTCCGTCGCAAAGAATTGTCCATTTCGTCAATATTTATAACAAACAAGTCATTGAAGTCTTCGTAATAGTACAACATTGTAAATATAGAGATTCGCGCTAGCAAAGTAACGAATTGCCAGGTAATTTTCACGTCTGTTTGCGAACTATGTGAACTGACTTTGTATCACAAGTCCTCGTATACGTCCGCCATTTCTGTCCGTTAGCATTGCAGTCATCTTAATGTGTCGTAATTTCTGGACTGAAATCTGTCACACGTATATAAATAGTTAATAAAAAGTCTGAATTTCTAGTCCATGTAGTCTTCAGGCCGGAACTGGTATATCTGTCTTCTGTCTAGTATCTAGTATTGTTATCATCATCACTCTACAAAACTATGTAAATGTCTCTATTTAGTACACCATCAGCTGTCATTGTCATTCAGTCTTTTTCGTCTTCTCATTGTCGAGAGCAGTGTTGCCAACACACAGTCAGCGTCGTCGAAGTCGGGTCATGTGGTTGGCGAAGGTCAGATCGAAGTCTTTTCCGCATCCAGGAGATTGCGAGACTCTGCAACAGATGTAAAGTAATTAAAGCGATTGTCTTAAAAGTCAGCCATGCAAGGAGAACATAGCGTTTCTAACAAGGTTCGCGTGTGCAACTGTTTGAACTACGTGCTGCATTTTAGAGAATAGTCTAAGTAGTAGTATAATTTGATTTAGCTTGTTCTATTATTAGCTAAAGCTCAGATGTACTTTCACTGACATTTATTACTTTGTGATAACAAATTTAAACTGTGTAGTACATTCGAATTATCAATAGTAGTCAGTTTTCCTTTAACAATACAATACAGATACTGTTTAAAATAATAATATATAGTGATTAGTGTTTGCAAATGGAACGTTCCTCGTTTGCGAATTACTCATTTAGGTGAACAGTGAAAACAAAAAAAATATTTTGTTTCCAAAGTTCAATACTGAGCTTCGTTATGTATGACTTTCATATCACTTTCTTTTAACATGTCAGGATCTGCGAGAACAAAGCTATTGAAACAAAAAATCTCAATTCATTGCCATTGTTCTATCACATTGGAATCAAAAATATATCATTCCAAGTTTTCTTACATTTCAAAAACATGCTATTCCAATGTAGTAAAAAAATTGTCTTGTACCAAATACTTTCGACAAAATTAATCACATATTTCTATTTTAATTTGCTTTCCTACTTCCCACTATTACTTTCTTGTGGTAACTAATTTTTTCTCGCATATTTAATAAGGTTTCTATTTTCCGATACAAGTGGACTGTATATGAAACGCCTGTGATTGTCTCACACATCAAAAGTTGTACGTATATTACTATGCGAAAAAATTAAAAGGTAGGTAAGGATTACTCTTAACCATATACCAGAACAGACGTGCAACATTTACATTATGTTTGGCACAAGTAAAATATAAACTAATTTCTACCAAAGCGAAAGAAAACTTCAAGAAGTTAAAACGAATTGACAAGAGTGCACAACTGATAGAACATAGAAGGCAACAAATAAAATCCTGAGAAACAAGCTACGAATAAGGGAATACATTCAAAAAGTTCAGAAAGGAACCAAAGCAATACATTTTTAACAGATAATGTAGCGATAGAAAAAATTATTAAGGAGATGAACCAGCAACCACTAGATAAACTAAACAAAAATAAATGAAAAGTGCTCTGTAAGATAAATATTGAATGAAGTAAGTACTTATTGGTTGGTAAACTTCATTAGCGAGCCCAGAGAGACAAATAAGTGCGACGAAAGAAAAAATATCTGTATACAAATAGAATAAATAGTGAATATTACAAAATTAGCTCTCACGGGCATGTCAACTTGATACTCAATGCATCCTAAAGAAACAGATATGAATTACATCCTCCCAAGAGCTGCTATTAATAGAAGAATTAATTAAAATACAGAACAATATACAAAGATTTACGACATGAAACAATAAAGATTTTTGAAAAAAACATGAAATAAAACTATTCACTGCACAATCGCCAAATAACATTTTTTTAAAACGTTATTAAATCTCCTCTTCTCTTTTTATACATTATATACATTCAATTTTGAAAATAATTTTCGTTAAACCATTCAACAGTAAGTACTAACCCTCGGATTATATTAGTATATTAAACTCAAATTTTAAAAAATGGCGTTGGAGAATAAAATAGACATAAATAACTTCTGAATCTTAGAGTATACCAGTCAATAAATACTTGTTATTATTTAAAGATATAAAACAACGAGTAAAACCCCTACGACAATTTAAAAATAAGTCGTATAAATTACACTGAAAAATTACGAATACACATTACAATATCACAACAAATGTTAATTTATTTTTAATTAAAATTGAAATGTTTGCAAATCGGACCTTGTAGTACTGACAAAGTAAATCTCCTCATCTTAGTTACGTTTTTGCCTTGACACTCTCGATCTATAGAGCAAATATTTCAATTTTTTACTTCGGGACCGTAAAATATCCTAGGTTTTATTCCTCCTTACCCTTAGTGTCCACCAAGGATTTTAGTCTTTAACATACAACACCCCACGTCAACTAGATTCCGCTATTTACTGACATACAGTTCCCATACTATTTTCAGAGAGCAACAACTAGCTGAAAGAAATTAGTCACTCCTAAGGGTTACAGAGGAAGCCCACGATGCGCGACGGCTCAGAACACCACCTCGACACATACCGGCGTCAGACAAAGGACCATTTATACTAAACCACCTTCAACAAAATTATATAAAAAGTAAAACTGTATATTATTTAAGAAAACAAATAGGAACTTACTTCTTGATCGCGATACGTCAACTGCGTGTGACTTTGGTCCGAGTTTAAAGTGGGACAGTCATGGCTTCACCTTGTGGCGACTGCACTTGTTGCGACTGGTATTGAACCTGCATCTGTTGCTGCTGCTGTTGCTGTTGCTGTTGTTGCTGTTGCATCTGGCGCTGGTAGTGCGCGCGGTACGCCATCTGCTGGGCGTCAACGGGCTGGGCGCTGCCTGAGGCTGAAGCTCCCTGCAAAAGAAAGCTCATTGTTTAGAAGACCTAGGGAAGATTACTATTACCAACAACAATGAAGACTGAAAACCAACAATGTGGTAATAATAAATTATATTTCATAAAAGGCTTACTTATATTGTTAAATTGGGTTTCAAATTGTTGGGAGATACATTATTAGCGATCAATCAAAAAACTAAGACGTAGAATGTTTAAGAACCAATGACGACATAGTTTGAACATTTTTAACCACTTAAGATTAGAAATAGAACGCAAGTTTTGAATTGTTAAAGCAGATACCAAATTTGTGAATACCAATTGAAGAGCTTTATTCAATGTGTCAAGCGTAAACAATCAAAAACATAACAAATCTGGGCATGAATAATAAGAACTTCACAATATTATACAATTACGTAAGTCCAGTACAAATCAGTAAATTCCTAAGATTGGAAAACAAAATCACTATTTTGTGTTATAAATAAATTCATTACGTGAAACATTATTTCCTTAAAGTGCTTTCTTTTGGTAATGTTGTATTTTCTTGTTTTCACGTTTCAACTGATTGTCTTGGATATACCTCTCCCATAGCAAAATTTTGTTTTCCTGTACTCATTTGTTTTTTATGAAGCACACTGAACATTCCGAGCAACCTCTAGTCACGCGACTGTTAAAGAGACCGGACTTCCGAAGTGAACGAATCCAAACTGCGTACCATTAAACGGAACGACTCAATACCCGGGACGCGAGCTCCCACAGAAGTGCAAGTGCCATTAGGAGCAGTATTGCCAACAGCAGAACAATCTTAACTTGGAGACCGAAGCACCGATTAGCCGGCGTCGACTACGAGAAGGGATTCGAAGGGCGTTCAGCGGAAGACATCGAATCGACCTCGCGTAAAGGAGGCCGCCCATTTTAGCTTCTCCTTAAACGCGCCTTCTCTTTTTTTGTCTGGCTACAACTTGCGCGTTTTGCACGTTAGCCAAAGGCACAGAAGGTCGTGGGTTATGGTGTCTGTTAGCTCAAGCGCTGTTTTATTATCGACCCAATTGCAATAAAGTGTAGCTACTTTGAAGCCCTTTATTTATTCTTTTTACTTTTTTGCCCTTCCCAAAAGAGAAAGTTCTGTATTGTAATCGTTCACAAGTCAACGGGGAATTTTCGACAGAAAACCTGTTATTACCGGGCCCTGGTAAGCCGTCTGTCTGTTCGTCGTTCTGTGGTCAACATTAGCGCTTAACCAATTTTACTGATTATCTCCAAAATTGATATTCACCGATTGATCTCAATGAACTGGAGGTTAGGAGAATTTAAATCATATATTTTAATTTTTGGTGGTTTTTAACATCAAGCGAGCATTTACGTTTTTACGCATCGGCCAGAGTTTGATCCAGCGTTGATTTCTGTAGCGTAGTGGTATGAGTAACGGTAAGTTAACACTGAGGATGTGAGTGGAGGTCTTGGAGCGGAAAAATGCTAATTAAAAACATTTTTTCAGGTTTTTATGTAGTAATGTGATATAGTGGAGCAGTTAGAAGTAATGCGGGAAAGCACCGTGCTTTTGCACTTTTGTTTGCTACGCGAACGTTCGACCTGATAGATTTTCTGTGAGGAGGCATGTTGTCCACGCCTTTAATTCCACAATCATCCAATCCACGATACCCACGGTAGGTGTAATTTCGAATAGAGGTGAAATGAACGTATGGCCTCAAGACCAGATGAAAACGTTTAAATACGCAGACCCGCGAATGGAAGTGAACGGAACGTTACGTCTAAAAACAGAATCGCATTGCCAACGAATTTACACGTCGATTCGCGAATAGAGGTCAACAGAGCTTCTTAAGTCGGTTTTCCACTGCAGAGAAAAACATTCCATGACGTACACGTGTACGGAGATCCACGAACAGAGGTAAAATAGACGTGTCCCAAGACCCATCTCACAGCAGAGAGACAAAAATTCCATTACGTTCCATGTGTATCGGACGAGTTTACACGTCGACTGATCCACGAATGAAACGTGTTAAGTCGTTATTCTATCGCAGAAAGGAAAACTCCACCACGTATATATACGGAGATTTGCGAATGGAGGAGGAATGGACGCGTCATCTCGTACTCTGAATGATTAAAGCGCTCACCGTGGCGGAGGTCTCCTGTCAGTGCCCTCTCTCCCCTCTCGTCTGCGCCTTTGCTCCTCTTCTAGAGCGCGCCCCCACTCCGAATAGTGATGAAACGAACGTGTGGCCTCAACACCAGTCGAAGAAGTTTAGACACACGAATGGAAGTGAACGGAAACGTCTAAACATGGCATTCCATTGCCGACGTGTTTACACGCTGATCCGCGAATGGAGGTGAACAGAACGTGTTAAGACGTCATTCTATCGCAGAAAGGAAACGTTCACGACGCCAAAAAGAGAAGAAATAAATTGCGTAGCCTCAAGACGCGCTGAGGGGTTGAGAGTGCGTGCTCACCGTGGCGGAGGTCTCCTGTCGCTGCCCCCTCTCCCGCCGGCGCCTCTGCTCCTCCTCGAGCGCGCGGCCCCACCCGTGGCCGTGGCCGTCGTCCACGTGGTCGTGCGAAGCCGAGTGCGAATACGAGTGCGTCACGTGCGGGTGGCGCACGATCTCCACCGTGGTGTGGCCCTTGTCGTGGCCGCCGTGCGCCAGCTTGCTCAGCGCCAGGATGCCCGCCAGCACCAGCGCGATGGTGGCCGTCATGAGCGCCTTGCCCGCCAGCACCGCCACGCCCTTGTACGCCATCATCGTCATCCAGCCCTTCCACAGCAGCCCCATCATGAGTAGGCCGCCGCCCTTTTTGCTGCCGCCGCGACGGCGCCCTGTTGGGGAAAAGAGAGCCAGGGTTAATGGTGGTTGCGTTTTGGTTTGGAAATCAACTGCTGATCAAAGCTTTTTATTATTACAGGATACATTATAATAAGGTTCGCTTTGTTTTAGTGCATACAGCTTCTTCTATTCAAGCAAGTACTGAATAAATCTTATTTTAATAAAGACAAATAATGAAAGAAGCATTTTATAATTAAATACGGATATTTATGTAAATAACAATCAGTTTTCTACACTTGATGAGTACGTCAAATAGTGATCAGAAATTGTTTATTATTGCAACTAATGATCAAAGCTTGTAAATACTGTTGATAGCCTATTCATTAAGTGAATTAGTGACCAATATTGTTTTTTGAATAAGTTTAATTGAAGTATATACATTATTTCCAAACAATGTTTTTTCTATTATAATTTTTATTTTCGAAAGGTTAGTAGTTTTCAATTGAACTTGAATTAAACTGTGAGAACTTTGTTGGGATTTGCATTGAAGTACGTGAAAGTATAAGCTGATACAGCACCCGGAGTAAATGTATTTATTAGTATATATTACTTTATAGCATTATCCACACCAATTTAAATTTTGAATAGCAGCCCTTAATTCCGTTCGTTGTACTTTTGCATCATATGTCGCATACTTTTTTTGATGTGATGTAGATTCCTTGTGATGATATTTGCACTGAATTCATTATCGTGTATCTTAGCGATAAGAGACGGTTGTTGATTCTAATGTGGAATAAATGTAACACGTTTTAAAAGAATCACGTCCTTTCATGTAGTAGTGATAATTATTCAAACATTCTGGGCATGTTTTCTTGGGCTACTGAATTTCTTCCCCACGTTTTAAATGTAACTGAATGATGAATAAATGTCCCAATACTGTTAATAATGTAAACCACAAATTGTATTTGTAATGCAATGTATTGCATTGTATTGTAATGCAAATTGATTGACGCTGTATTAATCCCAACTTTTTTTACTATCCTTTGCCAAAATGAATCTACTGCTATGAACGCTGTGCGCGTGAGTTACCGTTAACAATGTAAACTGCCGGTAGGAAATTGATTGACGCTGTAATTATTCCAACACTTTTTACCGTTCTTTGACTAAATAAATGAAAGGAAATCAAATTAACGAGCGCGTGCTCACCTGTCTCGACTGCGTTGTCCCCCTCGGCGCCGTCCTGCGCGTCCTGGTCGTCGTGGACGAGGCGTCGCAGCGCGCGGGGCACGGCGAAGGAGAGCGTTCGCGTCTGGAAGAGGCGGCGCGCGCGGTCGGCCAGCAGGTCGTCCAGCACCTCGGCGCGCGCGGCGGCGTCCTCGGGCAGCGCGCGCTCCTCGAAGGCCGGCACGTCGTCCAGCGCGCGGCCGCCGCGCCCCGCGTCGGCCTCCTCCGCCCGCGCCAGCGACAGCCCGTCCACCAGCTCCACGCTGTCCGCTGCCAGCGCGCGCTCCAGGGACCTGCGCGCACAGGAGGAGGCGTGGCGTCAGTGGAGAGACCACGTTTGGGACGTGGCGTCGAAGGGAACATGCGGACACAGGGAGAAGACATGTGGTTAGAGGAGTGATCACATGAGCACATTGCGGCCAACAGGACTGCGCACACAGGAGGAGACGTGTAGTCAGTGGAGCGACCACATTTGGGACGTGGCGTCGAAAAGAAACATGCCATGCGCACACAGGGAGAGGACATGTGGGTAGAGGAGCAACCATGTGGAGACATTGCTTAAAAAATGACATCCGCACATTGGGACGAGTGTAGTTACAATCACATGAACACATTGGGAGACCAAAAGGACATGCACACACAAGGAGGAGACATGTGGTTAGTGGAGCGACCACATTTCAGACATGGTGTCGAAAAGGTATATGGGGAGGAGACATGGGGTTGGAGGAGACATGGGTTAGAGGAGCGATCACGTGGACACATTGCGTTCTAAAGGGCATGCGCGCAAAGAGAGCTGCCATGTGGACAGTGAAGCGCCTACATGAGACGGCATCGCAGAAAATAATGAGGAAAAGTTTAAATGGGAAATAAATAAAATAATAATTTATTATAGGAGAAAATAAAGAAGAAGAAGAAAAACAAAAAAAAATAAAAAAAACAAAAATGTATAAAATAGGGAAATTATTTAAGAGAAAGAGAAGGAAAAGAATAAATTGTTAAAAATAAAGTATAAAAGGATATGATAATCGGGAAGAAGAAAAAATTGAAAAACTGACCAAGAAGAAAAACAAACAAAAAAAGAAATTAGGAAAATGATTTAAGGGTAAGAGAAGCCGACTTACGGGGCCGAGATGCCTAGAGCACATGCCTACTCAGTGCCTTGATCTGAAGGGCCGTGAGGTCGAGTCCCACCGATGGCATGGCTGTTTGTCCCGTGTCTCATGTATATGAGAATTCGCTGAAGGCCTAGTGAGTCTGCTGACCACAGATCGAGGTGCCCTCCAGTATGTCTAAATTAATAGATTAATATGTTTACCCATGGGGAACATAATGAATATCCAGTGCGGATTGTCAAAATCGACATCCCAATAAGCTGGAAAAAGCCCCCGAAAGAAAGAAAAAACGGGAAAGAGAAGGTTAAGAAGAAAATTAAAGAAATGCAGAGGAAAGAAAAATGGGAAAGGAAACAAGAATAAAAGAGGAAAATGACAATAAAATAATTGAAAATTTTGGAGAAAAACATCAAGTCCCTAGAACCAATTTTCGGAAAGAATAGTGTTACTTTTGGTCTTCTCAGGCCAAAACCATCTAGTTAATATTCATCAAGTCTGGTTTATGTATTCCACATTTTCCTGACTATCATTAATCACTCGCCATGCTCTCTTCAATTTACAAAATAAATATAATAAAACGAACCTTTTTTTGTGTAATATCCCTAATAGTGATTCTCCATATTTACAGTCTTTCACAAAAAAAATTAAAATATCAACGAACAAAATTCATGTAATACTAAATTATCAACTCACATTTCCCACCTCCACTCATTAAAAAATAATTTCGAACTAATATTGCACTGTTGATTTGATATGTCCCCGTGCATTTTTATTTAATTTTTTGCAAATTACGACAACCAAGACTCCTCAGTTATTTTTATTTAAATTTTATTACTGAGTTAAAGAGAGCCTTAATATTACATAACGTTGCCCTCAACTTTAACGCAAATCAAACAAAAAAATAACGGGAATTTTAACCTTAAAAATGACTGTTACTTGGGAATGTGTTGATTTTATTTGAACGTCAGTATTCGATGCTAATAATGTCAGTGTACGAAGTCGCCGAGGAAGTACAGGAGACTGAAAAGTATATTTTATCCTCGTAAATGTCAGATACAGTCAAGTACTGTTTTGACATAAAGTGATTTAAAGAGAGAAATAAAAAGAGGAGGGGGGAATTGGAAGAAAAACATGGCATATCTCGTCCTTATCATTTCAGTGCTTTTTTTAAATAAACTTAATTCTTCAACATTTTCAATAACAGGCACCGATAAACATTTGGATGAAACATTTACAAAGTTTTCATTTGGTATCACTAATGTGGAAAGGAATGAAAAGTTCAATGTTTCGTTAGATACAATCAACGACTACGAAATTACTTTCGTAAAATGCATTTTAATGACGTGACGAGGAAAACTTTGAGTAAATTAGTTGCAGAGCATATCTAATTGCAGATCTGGTTTGTGTCGTATAACGATCCGTTAAAAGAAGTTTACACCTACTTATAACGGAATAATGCAACAGCAGAATAAACTGACATAATAAACATTTCCTGGTAAGTGTATAATTTGAATGTAGTTTTATGAAGCATATACGAAAATGCACGCAAATACGTTTTAAAAGATTGGACCTAACACCCATGAAGGTTGTGGCAACTCCGAGAAATATTTTCATCAGACTGCACTTCATCGTAGACTAGATTTTAAATTTGCAATTGTTAGCACCTCATTATATCATTGAACTATTTAAAAATACGTGTACATGCAAGTGGTCGCGTTAATAAGGTATCGAGTATCCGGAAACATTTTGTAAAGAATTCTAGGGAAAAAGCGAAACATTCTTCCATTATTATTATTTAAATAGAACAATAATTAAATTCCAAGTAAGGTTCAATTAGAACTCACGAGATCATATCTTACTCTGCATGCTTTAGACGTGTTTTACATGTGCATTTCCTGTACAACTACATGACTCAGATATGAACAGGAATCGCTGGAATTGATCAAGATTCGTAAGTTCGCAAGAGTAATTACTTTGTAGTAGGACGCTTGAGATTTTGATTCCAAAGTTTGTTATGATATAATCGCCCCATCTGAATACCGTTCATACACAATGCTGTTCAAAGGATGAAATTTCATTTTATGTATTCTGAACGTAATTACTTTTCCCTCGCATTGACAACCAATGATATTTATAGGCGTAGGCTATAGGCATAGACAACCAATGGTATTATTGGCAAGAAAAATTTGTCTCGAAATAAGAGGAAAATTAATAAATGCTATGATATTAAAATTATATCCTTTTCTTTCATTAATTTCAGGAAAAATTCTGAATTTCTTTCTCGTGAGGCATACAGCAGATACCAGTATGTGCGCATTTACCAAAGCCCTATCTAACTAAACGAGTTTATACTGAATGATGCAAATAAAAAGCCAGTGAAAACCTCGTAGGAATAAAAAATAATGTTAATAATAGGAAAACGTTGATTTTCATTGCAGGGAAGCAAAATAACCTGACCTTCAATAGAAGTCGAGCAATTATACTTACGTAAGGATATATTTAATCTATATCTATAGCCCATGTAACTTACCTACCCGTCTAGATATCATAGCATGTGAATTTCCACAGAATTATCCCAGAGTCTGACTTATTAAAACAAATGCTTTATTAATTTCAATGCAGAATGTACGTACGTATTTAGAATAATTGACAATGAAAAACAGCTGAAACACAAGGAAAATACAATATGTGTAAAAAAAGAAAAAGAAAAAGGAAGTCTTGAAACCAAGGAAAGTTTTTTCTCCCAAGATCATTTTCCGGGGCCTATTAGTGCTGCGAAGACTCGAAGAGCGTACACAACCTTGTGCTCTTATTTAGGAGTTCTTACACTCTAGGAATATCACTGATGCTGTGTAAATCGTTAGTAGTAATGTTAAGTAAATGTGTGAAGAAAGGACCACTGAAACAATGTTAATTCGTGTACTTTGTAACAAATACTTGAGGTTTATATTGCTAAGCCGCAATGAAGTACATTTTTTCTATAGACAATACAATCGGACGTCATTTTGAATTTCTTAGTCTTGAATATTTTTTGAACAATTTCTTGATAAGTACCATATCCTTGAGAAAAATCTAAAATAGTTGTAGCAAACCCTTCCACCCCTACTGCCTTAAATTCCTCTCACAGTTACAATGTATTATAAGATTGATGTATAAGTCTGATCTATAAAATTGACCTACAGTAATAGACACTGTTTCCGTCTATCAAAATAACTCTTATTATTAGTCGCGAAAATTTCTGTAGTTTTAAAATGTTTAGTCTCAAATTGACAAAATGTTCAAAGGAATTGGTCTCTATCTAACGCGAGTTTGAAAAAAATTTGCATCGGCTTCAATTTTCAAAATAATCTATCTCGACTTGAAACGATTTTTAAATAAGTTACTCCCAATGAAAATTAGATCGAAAGAATTGAACTCCACTACAAACAATATTCAAAGTAGAACAATAGCACATTGACTCTTGCTTACCTGATAGCCTTGAGCTTCAACCTCTATCTTAAAACTGCTGAATGCTAATATGCATAATTTCGTCCACTGTTTCGTCAATCACTTAAAACATTTTGCGGATAATCCAGGCTTGACTTCAAAAAAAATTCGAAGAAAAAGAACTCGAATTAAAAATCATTTTAAAATCATCCACCCTTCAATTCAAGCAATGATCACGAAGATTAATTGAAAATCTAACATTATGCTCTTGCATAGCTGAAGGTATTGAATTTCCTCTCGGACATACTATTCTCATACCGCTGGACTACTTCAAAAGTTGATTTTTTTAAACTTTTGAGTTACTAATATCAACAACTTTTCAAGAACTTGTCCTTCTTTAAAATCGATTGCCAAAGATGTCGGTCTTAGCTTACAACTATTTTCACAATACTTGGTCTGGTCTTAAATTAATGCACAAAGTTAACTCCAGTTCCAGAAAGCCCTGAGCTTGCATATGTAATAACCTTGAGCTTCAAGCATATCTTCGAACTCGTGAAAGCTATTATACGAAGGGTTTTTTACATTTTAGACTCAAATTCAAACAATTTGCAAAGAAAGTAATTTTGACGGTGCTGATGCGTACCTGACAGCCTTGAACTTAATATGTTCTCTCATATCCTGGGCGAATGCTAAACTACCTTTGCCTTTCTACCCTTTAACGAATCAATTGAGACAATTTCAAATGGCTACAAACAATTTTCTATGAACTCGGACTCGGACGAAAACCATTTACAAAAAATTCCACCTCCAATGAAAAAAAAATTAAAAGAAAAACATTCCCAAACCGAACGATGTCGCTAAAATTGCCTATGATTTTCTATCAATCAATTTGTTTAATCAATCAATTAGACCAACTTTCAAATCCAGATTCAGATTCGACTTCAAGCAGATTTTAAAGAATTATACCTCAGATTTAAAGTATGCTCAAAGAGGAACATACTCAAACCGAAGGATGTCGCCGATGCATACCTGATAGCCTTGAGCTTCAAGCATCCTCCCATATCCTCGGACTGCTCGCACTGCGACAGCGAGTGGTACAGCACGTGGATGCCTCCGATAATTCCAGAGTCAGGTGACGCCGCCACGTCCTCCGCAGGGGCCGGGTCAGGTGCGGGGGCGGCCCTGGCGACAGCAGCCAACGACACCACCAGGGCGAGGAAGAGTGCACGGCGTGGAGCCATGGCGGGGACGGTGGAGCCGGAGGAGGGGAACCGGTGGAAGGGTTGTTGGGGGTGGATGGTGGTGGGGTGGGAGAGCAGACGTGAGCACCAAAAGAGTCGTTTACCGACTGTGGTGGTGCCTGCGGCGGCCGGGTGTTTTATACGGCGCGGCCGCGTGTTGGGTCGGAACGCCAGACCCATATCCGGGGGTTGGGTGGGGGGGAGAGGGAGTTGGCGTTCGCTTTCCCCCGGAACCGCGTGCGCGGGGGACCTTGACCGTGGGGGGGGCGAAGCGCACGCGTGCGCTCTCATGAGACACTTGACGCGCGCCGCGCGCCACCCGGGGCCTGCGCGTTTCCGTAGGAAGAAGATGTGTTCCACGCGCGCGGTTTTTTTCTTTTCTTGCGGGCGCGCAGGCGGCAAGGAGGCTGATTAGGGTACGGATCAGAAGTCTCGGCTGGATGTGATGAGGTTCCCTTTGGACGACTCTGATTATTAAAGCGATCTGAAAGCGTTCCTAATATCGAGAAATTAATAACTAATACATAAAGTTTTTAGAGTAATTTTGAATGTAGGATAGCTGATGATGTTCTTGCAAGTGGCATTGACTGATTGATTAGTGATGCCGGGCACTTCATTTACTAACTACATTAGTTCCGAAAGAACAGCGCATGTTTTTACCGTGGAAAGTGGCAGTGATCTTTCCTCACTGGATGACGAAACCCGGCGCCGACCTACCCGTCGGTTTGCGTTGGTTTTCCTCACCCAGGTATCTCCAGCCAGCGAGGTACCGCCCCAGTCGGGACAAACTCTGACCTCACAGACGGTCTCTCGGTATGTGTGAGAGTGTCCGTGTGTAAATAAGGGATAGGATAGGCAAAGAAAGAGGAAGGAAATATCGTGAGGAGTCTGTGGCCCGTTTGTTAGGGTACTGCTCCGGCAGGGGCTTGGTTTTCATTAGAGAAACCACAGAAAACTACCGATCAGAGCATCCGGCCAGTAAAATTCTTCAGCAGACAGCGGCAGCCCTAGATAAGTATGAACCTTGTGTAGAAAATAATTGCATCGCGGTGCACCATCGGTATTCGAACCCTGGGAACTGTCGGTCAGAAGCACTCTAGTGCCAGTGACATTGATTGATTCCTGAGCCACTTAAGCGTGTAATAACTAAAAAATAATGTTAATATAATAAGTACTGAATGTAGGTTAAATGGTATTCCAACAAGATGTGTTACTCATCAATGAGAGGAGGAAACGGCTCAAAAGAAAGAATACTTGGCTTGATATGATCTTCATTTAAATAATTATTCGTTTTCATTCGTTAAATTATCGATTTGTTGGTTATTTAGCATTCGGTTTGTTTAAGTCTAAGCAATCCTAAGAGATTAAAAATAAATTAATGAATCTAATAATATTTTGGCGCACGCGATGTGATATAGGTGATTTGACGACTGACTTTATTGAGCAGGTAAATGTGTTGGTCTTTCAGTCTTTGGTTTGTTCTCTGCTATTTATAACTAATGGATTGTTAATAGTAAGATAAGTCATTTGCACTATCAATGCAGACGCAGCAGTAAGATTTGATTTAATTGTTTTGCTTAGAACTGAGGACGGTTCCAAGTGAGATTATCCTTACTTGAGGATGGCTTCGAGAAAGTCTTGAAATAAAAGTGGGTCTTATATGTGAGAACATTCGACTAGATCCGATATTAGATATGATCAAATCAGTCAATCAATAAATTATTCAAATGAGCGATTGTTATTTTTTTTACTGCACATTTTAATTTGTATGATTCCACACAATTTTAAGCAATTTTGAGTAATAACTAATGAACATAACAAATAATATTATGAAATAATTGTACATGAGTTGATTTGAATGACAAATATTATTGAGACGATTTTGGTTAGTCTTTCAGTCTTTATATCTGTATATTGGTCTACTCCTTGAGAAAATTGTAACTATTGCATGAGGCTATGTGATTTGTACTGTAATGCCAGATGCTTTATGAAGATAATTTCATCTTGGTTTGGGGTGAGGGTGAATGAGGGGAAGACTAGGTGATGAATCAGGTGACTCGGTGAGATACTTGATTGATTGTTAGTGATTCCGAGCGCGTCAACTGCGAATGTTATTAATCCCGTAAGTGTTGAGCATGTTTTTTCTCTCTCGGGAAGAGGCGTTCCCCCGCTGGTTGGTAACATCCGACGCCAACCTACCGTCGTCTAGCAGGGCTTTCCACAACCAGGTGTTTCCCACCAGCGGGGCACCATGCCAGCCGGACAACCTGTAAGCTACTGACCGGACTCCCGGCTGGGTCGAGACATATGAATAGCGACAAATTGATAAAAGCAAACTTGTGTATATTGCGTACTAAAACCTCTTTATAATGAACATTATAATAACGAAAAACTACCTAAAAAAGACGTTTCTCGATTCTGTTAAAATTGTGTTATGACCTGTCTCTATTTAACGAAAACTCAAAATTTAAAAGAAAGTAGAAAACAAGCCGATGTGCTTTGTTTAAAAAAGGCTCATTTAGCACATACACTAAGAGTATGAGTTTCATGGTTAGTTAATTTTCAAATATTTATTATCGCAATGTGAAAGTCTGAGGGTCAGCAAGATGAAACGTTATAAGCATTTGGGTTTGACTGGCAGAATTCTATAATAAAAATTTTAAATAATACATTCATAATCGCCATTGCTACGTATTGCCTTTTAATAAATTATTCCTATATTATTTGTATAATTAAAATTATTATTTAATTCAGTTATGATTGAGATTGAAATTATTACCACACATTTTCATTTTCTTCTTTGAAGATTGTAATATAATTTTACTTTATTATATTGAAAAATTGACAATTTTTTTTCTCAAATGAATCGTAGCTTTT
>BOPP01000144.1:1795488-1818143 GCA_017312745.1 Gryllus bimaculatus
TGTTCATAGGAAATGAAAGTGACAATAATATATATATAGTATATATATCGTACTATATTATATTATTATATTTATAATATATTAAATAATTAAATGTTAATTATTAAAATAATAATTAAAAATTATATTAATATTCAGATTATGTAATTGAGATTGAAATTATACCACACATCTTTCAATTTCTTCTTTTTGAAGATGTAATATATATTTTACGTTTATTATATTGAAAATAAATTTGTCAATGAACCAGCTTTGCTAAATATATATTATTAGTATATATTATATATATTATTATTTATATTATATATATATATATATATATATAGTCTTACATAACCGCTACTTCAAAGAAGAAAATGAAGATATGTGGTAATAATTTCAATCTCAATCATAACTGAATTAAATAATAACTTTAATTATTATTTAATAATTAAATTTAATTATTTAATACATTATATATATATATATTATTTTCATTTCATTTCTATGAAACTAATTGCAACCAAATGGGCGCACGAAAAAGATTTGTTCGAAATATGTACGTGAGTGAATTGTGCAAACAATGCAGATGTTTCCACTACAAAATATATGTCGCAGATGTCAAGCAATAAACTTCATGACGAGAAGAATATCATTCAATATATAATTGACGAAATAAGAAAATGGTTCAGTCACGTTCGATCCAGGAATTGTAAAACCTAACGTCTCCAGGATTCGGAAGAAAATAATATGTGAAAGTCATTAAGCAGTAACTGTTTACAGTGTTCAAATAAGCCTGGAAGATATTTGCAACGGTATCTTGGGATGGAAATTAAAACGCAGACGGAGCTGCAAATGAGGTAAGATGTACGAAAAAAGCTGCAAACTAAAAGGAACTTTCACACGTTTGTAGCTTGCCATCAACGTAGCAAACTCGTTGCAGTGAAACCCGTTCAAAATAATTCTCATACACTATGCGAGAATTTAACAGTGCTTTTCTTTTCATTCGTCTATCACGAACACAACATCTGGAATTGGGTGAAATCTCTCTCGGAATGACACAAATTTGGGCGCGAGAAAATACTAACGTGCTCGACCGGCGTTCTGCGTGCCTCGTAAGTGTCTCAGCCAAGTCTGCGTGCAGTATCACAGTCTCTCTCACTTCAAAGTCAAGGTCTGACAACCAGGTTCCGCACAACGCCTTCAGGCGTAATGTAGATCTCGCCTTATTAAAACAGGAAAGCCTTTGTATCCGAAATCCGTCAGGGAAAAGATAACAAAAATATTATTGAATATTTTGATATACGGAGATGATTTAAATCACCAAAAGGTACATAATTAAGGAAGATCCGTAAAAGTCACTCTAGTTCGATATTCACTTTATTTTAGATTATTCTACACGCTATCGGGTACTGATTATGATCCGTGTGTATGTACTACTCGCATTGATGTCATTTAAGGAACATCAAATACGAATACTGATAAGTTTCAGGATTTTTAACGACGCGCTAGTTTTCACGGGTAAGAAGGAAAAGATGAGAAACGGTAGAAAGTGAATTTATGTAGAGTGGAGAAACGAGAATAAGGTTAGAAGGGTATGAATGTGGATTTTACTTACAGAATGTGCTTCATACAACAGTGTGAAATACACGAAAGCGAAAACGTGTGAATGGTGAAATGCAAATGTAAATTGTTTGCAGGCGAAAGGAAAAATGAGGGGAAAATGAAGCGCAGCGAGAAAACGATAATTGGATTTAGATAAGGACGACACCGTGCAACAGTATATGAAATTGAGAGTTCAAAACTGAAATAAAATTGGAGGCCGAGTGTTGAGAGTTTTTAGACATTTTTACATTATGTTTTTTTTTCTTCATTTTTTCCGTTTTACACAAACTAAATAAATTAGTTCAAAAACTTAGTAAAACTAATCGTGATTTTCCTACTTGACAAATTCGAAATTATTTACACGTGATGACCAGAAAGCCAACAAATAAAATTGTTAAAACACAAATTCCAAAAAACTAAACATTTACTATCTTCCTGTTCCATGTCTGTTGTCAAGCATCCTTATTTGAAGGTACTTTCAGTGATTCTCTAGATGATATGTATATCTTGTGACGAGGCTTTAATTTATTTTTGATAGACTTAAAAGACGATTTTAAGAGGAATGTAATTATGGTTACATTGATTGAAACTTCTGTACAATTGTGAGACTAAATATTCTTGGAAGTCTTTAAAGTTATATGTAAAATGTCCATTTCAGCTTAATCATTGATTTATATATTATTATTTTGAGATAGAAGGTTGGAAGAAAGTGTTATCAGTTATCCAGTAATATTATTTACTCCCTTGCGCGTATTTCTAAAGTAGTGTGATGCTCTTGAAAAAATGGATATCGCCAAAATGTATAATTCTTATTCAAATATGTAGTAAATAAATTTGTCTAATTCGTTTTGTAGTCAGAATCTACATTTTGTGAGTTTTTGATACCGACAAATTTGTTTAAGGCAAGTAATCTGTCCGCTGGTCTGTCCGATTTGAATAACCCTAGAGTTTAAACCATAAGAAAGATAATCACCAAAACCGATATTCTCCGATCCATCTTGCTGACGATATGACACCTTTTAATTTGAAACAGATGTTTTGATTTCTTATGCTACTTTACCTTAAGCATCAAGCAGGTTTTGAACATTTTCCCAAAAACAAAATA
This sequence comes from Gryllus bimaculatus, assembly GCA_017312745.1. NCBI lineage: Eukaryota > Metazoa > Arthropoda > Insecta > Orthoptera > Gryllidae > Gryllus > Gryllus bimaculatus. The sequence goes on from BOPP01000144.1 coordinate 1,798,178, forward strand.
AATTTTTTTCTTAACTTTTTTCGTAAATAGAGTAAAATACGCGCATGGAAATGGCTTAGATTCAATGTTGTTGAACTCAGTGAATTTTCGAAAATTTGCAAAAGTTTCATTTTTGGCGTCCACCAAGTACTACATTTTGAATCTAATGTTTTTAATGATATATATTTTCATTTTTTTCCCTTTTTAAAGAAAGCTAAAATATATTACAAAAAACTTGCCATTATAATTATTAATAGCGTTGCACTTTATGTGCAAATGCTTGTAATTGATTCACAGGTTTTTCATTTGACGGCTTATAAGAGGGAAGTATTAATAAATCATTTCCCTATTTCCTCAAGAGGTTAAATCGCACTTGTTTCTTTGCAGAAGATATTAGTGAGATCACATTATAATATTATATTTTCAGAAAGTGAGTATTTTGGACGAATTTGGATTTTTTGTAACCTTAAAATTTGGTCATTTTTCAAACCCCTGAATATAACAATCTGACCGTAACCTCAATGTATCTTTAGTTATTACAGAAGCTTTATTCATACGTACTGATGGGTGGATAAAATCGGATCCAATGAAAAGAAAATTCTCTCCTTTAATCCCAACTACGAATGCGTTTATACGTTTCCTTTGAAGATACACCATCAATTATTTCCATTAAAAAGTAATCATACTCGCCTGATAATAGAAGAAGCTTAAACCGTATATTGCTTGTGAACAAGCATTCACATTGTCTATTAGTCACGCTGTTATGTCAAGTGCGTTATTAAAAGTTGTGGGTGTGCATTACGAATGCATTCTTTTCGCCTAAATAAGAGAAATGGAAGAAAGCAAGAGAATGAGAAAACCATAGCAGAACGAGGCCAGTGATGTGAGTGTATCCATTCGTAACAGAAACAAATGTGTAAAAATGTAGAAAATAAAAGAAGGTCAGACGAAGTTTGGACTAAAGTAACATTTCCTTTGGAAGAATTATCAGTTAACACATTAGCAACTAAAAAGCATTAAAAACGGATTCACAAAGCAATCACAATCATAGTTTACTGAATGTGAATATGTACGCAATGTAGTAAATAATACAACTTGATCATCTTAGTACAAACAACTTGCTGTAAAACTAATTCTCAAAGAAAATGATTGAATATTACATTTGCAGACGTCGCAGTAAAAATATATATTTAAAAAATATAAAAACAATTGATTGCACGCGGTCCGTAATGATAAATATTAAAAAAGCAATGTGTTTTTACTCCTAAATAGTTTAGTTTCAGATAGGACTTTTTGGCTCTTTTAAGATAGTGCAGTATAGTTTTCTGGCCCAACACCAATATTGCATTACACAGATTGAGTAGTGTCTGGTTTCCATTCCCGGTGATATCGCCGAAAGAAAGCTATCAAATTTTAGGAACAAAAACTATTAAGAAAAAAGTAAACCTCTGAGACTTAGTATTTTTCCAAAGCAGGAACAGATTACACATCTACTAGTGTTTTTAATTTCTTCATTTTGGAACACTTTTTCACAAGCATTTTTATTTCTAGCATACACATTTACATTTTTCTATTATTTCTAGAGAATCACGTACAACAAGTTTTTCAATATCTAAGTCCACATATTTTGCAAAAATGTATTCTATTTCAAGGCTGATTTTTTTGAATTTTTGTATCTTTAATAATCACTCGGATTAATGATTTGTTCACGTTACTATTTACAACTGATGTTGAGGACGTGGATTTAAATACAGATTTTAGCTTAAAAGAGCTAGATTAAATACTCTCTTTTGTTTCTGCAATTAAGAATGGAAATATAGTTGCTTAAACCAAACGATTATGATATTTATTTTGATTTTTGTTAGACAGATTTTTCAGGTAGTTCACATGTCCAAATAAATTAGCTGACAGATTTTTATTTCTGTAATGAAATCAATCGACTAGCTTTAGACGATATTTCTTGACTTGGACACGGTAGAACTGATGATGAGCAAGGCATCAAGAATTATAATTTAACAATTAAAATACTGATAAAATGACACTAATCTCACCATTCCTGACCTTCTCACAAAGAGAATATGCACCATGAATAAAATAGTGGTGCTCCAACACACAAAGCACAGGACCTTTCTTAAAGTGCCAACTTTATACAACAAACTATGTCTGAGGCAAAAATGTCTTCAATTTTGTAGTGTTAATTTCCTTTTCGTTTTTGCAAATTTTCGAAAAATCGAGAATTTTAACGAAAATTAAATTAGCACCATTCTCTTAAACGTCCTTTGCACAATTCAAAAAACAAAATTTAATCGAAAACGACAAAGCAATTTTTTGAAAATGTCCAAAGTTCTTCATGTAAAGTACCTCCAAAATTAAAATATCGGTTTCAAACTCCAGGGGCCATGACAACAACAAAGCAATTGTGGAATATCAATGTTGGATAAAATCGGCTGAACAGTCCTGGCAATAAGAATTTTTGTGTCGAAAATTCGCCATTTTTCGGCTCATGATTACAATGCTTTCTCGTCTTACGTTAGTAAATGTGAAGAAGTAACAGAAATAATAAAATGTGTCCGGGACATGTGACAATAGAGGCGAGAGACGAACAACCTAACTACATCTGACATTAAAAAGGGCATGGTACTGTAGTGAGGAATCTAGAATTTATTGATTAAAAAATATTTAAAAAACGGAAAACCTTCATGGAATAAACGCGAGAGAAGGAAATAAATGTGAGAGGGGGGATCCAAACGTACCAACATTATTATCCGAAAAGGAGAAATAAATTAGAAGACGAAGAAGAAGAAGGTCAGTGTAACATATCGAAATGTCTCCTACATGAAGCAGAAGATGAAAAACGAGAAGACAACCCGGAAACGATAACATCTAAATGATTAAAACCGTACACTGTAAAGATGAACGCGTCTGATTTTCATGCAGACTCGGGCGGTATCCTTTTCTTACAAGGCGTTACTCTCTTCATCAGTGAAGTCAAGTCCCTGGTGCAGCAAGCAGGTTAATTGAACGGCTGACGTCCACTAGAAGGAAGTCTGCACCTTCGTCGAATAATAATTTTTCTTTCACTCCACGGCTCACGCCGTTATACCGAAAGATATACATTTCTTTAGCATGTGTGATTTTCATAATCATAAAGAATGTGTAAATATAGTATATATTTAATTTATTATTTATTTATTTTCAAGGAACTGATACTATGATATTTAACTTCGGTGAGGAGATAAAAATTTATGTTCCCGTCCACAAGCGAAGTTAACGGACAAACAACATTCTCTCATTCGATCCAGAGAAACTGGATCAAACATTTCATTGAGATGGAGGTTTTTCACACTTGCAATGCAGGGCAAGTGACAACAATATTTGCAATAGGCGTAATCAACCACTTCTAACTAATTGCAAACTAATGCTTTAGTTACATTAAAAATTAAATACTATTCTCATTTTGGATTTTTAGAATACTTTCTAAACTTCTAAATACAATTATACCAAAGAAACCTCTTAAAGCCTCCGCGACGGATATTTGTGAGGTTCGACTCAAAGGCAAGATGGATTCATTATTTTGTGTTTCCGGCACGTCAACTACAATTAGTCCGACAAGACTCTCGACATATATGGTAGTGTCGTGCATGTGAGTGTAAGTGTAATATGGGGTGAGGATAAGACAAGGACAAGGAAGAAGAAGGAAATATCACGTGCGAACAGTGGCCTCTTTGTCAGTATACTACATCGGCATTCACCTGGTACTAATCGGAGAAACGGCAGAAAACTACGTATTATAGCTACCAGTTTTCAAATTCAAGAAACAGCGTCATCTGCCAGATCGACTTGGGAAAATCCATATTGGAGAAAATTGGCTGAACGGTTTAGCCGCTAGCGTTGTTCTCAGACTGATGGACACACGGACTGACGTACAGAGAGATGGTTTTCCGTCATTCAATTTTTCGGTATCAAGAAGACAAAAAAAATATGGATTCTCATACACCATGTGTTAGAGATATTTTCTAAATTTTTCTACTGTATTTATCCATTTTTTCATTACGAGAGCCATGTAATATGCGTTTCCCTACCGAACATTTGCCGTTCTTTCGCGCAGCATTACATAACTTTCTCCCTACACCGTAGAGAGGAAGTAAAAAAAATGAACTCCCAACTTCACATGTGAGCAGGAGAAAGAGCAAAAACACAGCTTACGAATCCTGCTTCCCCCTAAAAAGTAGCTTAATACCTTGCCGACGCCGGAAGGCCGCGATTCGTACGGGTGCCCTACCACCCTCACTCCCTTCCCCCTCACTCCCTTCCCCCTCACTCCCTTCCCCCTCACCTCCCTCCCCCCTCCACCTCGCCCCTCACTCCCGTCCCGCCCCTCACCTCGCCTCCGCCCTCACTCGTCGCCCCCTCCACCTCGCTCCCCGCCCCTCACCTCCCTCCGCCCCCCCACTTCCCGCTCGCCCCCTCCAACTCCACTACCCTCCCACTCCACCTTCACCCCTCTACTCACCTCACCCCTCAACCCCACTCCACCCCCCAACTCACCCCCCCACTCCATTCACCCCTCAACTCACTCACCCCCTCACCTCTCACCTCACCCTCCCACCCTCCCACTCCACCCCCCACTCACTCATCCCCCACCCTGCCCCTCACCCCCTCACTCACTCCACCCCTCACCCTCCACCCCTTCACCCCCCTCCCACTCCACCCCTCACCGCCACCTTCCACCCGCCCCCCCTCCCACCCTCACCACCCCCTCACCTCCACTCTCCCCCTCACCCTCTTCCCACCTTCCCACCTCACTCCCCTCCCACCCCTTCACTCCCCCCTCACTCACTCCCCCCTCACTCCTCCCCCCCTCCTACTCCCCCCTCACTCCTCCCCCCTCCCTCACTCCCCCTCACTCACCTCCCCTCACCTCTCCCCCCCTCACCCACGCTCCCCTCACCTCACTCCCCCTCACTCCCTCCTCCCTCACTCCCTCCTCCCTCACTCACTCCTCCCTCACTCACTCCTCCCTCACTCACTCCTCCCTCACTCCCTCCCCTTCACTGTCTCCCCTCCCAGTACCAATATCCTGGTCTTCTTCAGGATAGTTGTCGTAGCCACCTGGAGCTCCGTTATCAATTCCATTGTCATCTTCCTCAGGTCTGTTGTTGGCTTCCTCTGCGTCTTCATTTACGTAATTTGTCTTTGGTGCAGATTGAATCAAATCACACAACCAACCCTACACCGTTCCTGAAGCCTATTGATCGCCTATGCAGTGAACAAGAGATTCGCGAATGGTTCCGGTTTGCAATCCAGAAGCCGCCATTACTGCAACAGATGTACAGATAGGCAATTTCAAATAGATATTGCGTTTCACTGAAAAAAATGGTATTCGCGAACTCAATATTGCAACTATATTAATTAGATAAAGTAAAGTTGATGCAAACAACATTCTTCGTAAGGCGTTCATGTAATTGACCCTACGAATATTTACCGTTTCTTAACACTCATTTTTTAGTGGATATTTATGTTTATTTTCCACAATCAAAGGTTCCCTGCCCGCACGTAGCGCTCCTGTGGCCCACAAGCGAAAGAGAGTTTGCTTCAAATCTCCCATCGCCTCCTACTTACCTTCCAGAATGTGCTACAAATCACTTGCCCAGGCAACAGTGTGAGAGTTAATATTCGGTCGCGTCAACTATAGGGGTTATTTGACTATTCAGTGTAGTAGTGTTGTATCTCGGGAGGTGTAGGTGTGCCTTTCTTGTTAGATGGTGACATCGACGTTGACGTACACCGTAAAGATGAGAGAGAGATTCAAAGTATTCTTTTTTTGCGGTATTTCCCACTCCAGGTTTGTCCTGGTATGGGCACCAACCGAATCGGTCGAATTATTGTCCTCCGATTACTCTATCGACTAGTACGATAATACAGTGCATGTGTGTGTAAGGAGAGTGATAGTGACAGAGATGGGGAAGATGAGATTGCTAAAAGTCCATTCGCAGTTTGTTAGGGTACCGCTCATTCTGTGGGATTATATTTGGTCTAAGATTCCACGCAGAAGTACCAAATCGTACTGATCCTTAAGAAGCTCTTCTTCTTACGGTCTGTGAATTGTACCATTAATTCGACCTATTGTGAAATATTTTCCTTTATCACGAAAAGCTTTCAAGAATCTCTTTAATAAATATGCTGCATAAATTGCAAACATTAAATTCGCCGAATTCAGTAGTGTTCAATGTGAATTTCGGATGATTTGTTGCAAAGGGTGAGTCAGAATGGGTTTTAAAAATGCCTACCGTGAAACACGGTTACCCGGCACCATGCGGCCATTTTGTAGTAAAAAAGAAACTCAGGGAAAATAATATGGTCGTCATGCTGAGAGAAATTTTGTTGTTTATAGAACTTATATTTCTAAAATTATTTCATATTGTTTTTTACCAAAAAATCGGCAATTCGTTTCGTCAGTTTGAGTCTTTTTGCTAATGCAGTTAAAAGTTGTTAACGGTACTCTGGCATTTGACTCGCAAAATAAACATTAAGCAAAAATTACCAGCCAATATATATCGCAATTTATTCCAAGAATGGTCTTTCATTCTGCGAGAAATTCATTTTTAAGCAACTGAAAATGATATAAAGTGAAAGTATTGAAAACATTTGTCGTAGACGCTAAAGCAAGGAGAACGGTGAGGTCCGCCAATAGAAATCTTGAATTTCAATGCCGGAGCATGCGCAGTACAATTATTTCCAGAACTGTCTCAGCTGTAGTACTCACCTGGTAAGTCGTAAAAAAATAACCAGAATTACGGAGAGATGTCGATGAAAATTTTAACGTCCATCTCACTTGAAGAAAATGTACCATCAAATGTTCCTAGTGATATTGTGTCATATCTGCAGAATTAAGTTCCTCTTGCGTGATTTACAGCAAATGGGAGACAAGCAATAAACATTAACGCTAACACTTTCATTGTTCATCAAACATATATCGAATATTGCTGTATTTAATATGCACCTTTCTCATTTTAATTTTCTAAAAGTTCCACCGAAATAAAATTTGCTTATTAATATGCTTATACACTATCCATTAAGAAATCATTTACTTGGAAACCATCTCCTTGAAATAATTTCATTTTAAGACTACCTATATAATATATTACTGTCAATTCTTTATTTCTGAGAAGTCGATTGTAAAATTGATTTATTGTTACATTCAGCGAGAGTGTTTGTCTCTTGAAGGAACAATCGATCTCGCTTTATTACCTCAAAAATACTATGTTTTTGTCGTAAACTTTGTTGAAACTATAGAAGTGGCGTATTTCTTCTAAATTTTACATGAGGTATAAGTTTGAAAGTTATTAGACCTTCAAAATCAACAACTTTGTAGATACAATTTCACTTCAAAAGAAATTGATTTTCCACAATTTCTGTGAGTAATGTTGCAAACAGTTTTTCAAAATAATACTAGCAATTGGAAAATGTTGTCCAAACTATGTTTAATAACACAGGTCAACATGCATTTGGAAACATTCGTATAAATTAGTTAAATATTACATTTTATGCCCTGAAATCAGATGTACAAACTATGTAATCAAAAGTATAGAAGCACGAGTCTAAAAATGACTTAACAGTTCGTGGCGCCCTCCATCGATAATGCTGGAATTCAATAGGGTGTTAGCTTTGATGGCAGCTTCCACTCTCGCAGGCATACTGTCCATCAGGTGCTACGTTTCTTATGGAATGGCAGCCCATTTTTCATGGAGTGCTGCACTGAGGAGGTTTATCGATGTAGGTCAGTGAGGCCTGGACGAAGTTGGCTTTCCAAAACATCCCAAAAAGGTTTTATAGGATTCAAGCCAGAACTCTGTGCAGGCCAGTTCGTTGCAAGGATGTTCTTGTCGTGTAATCAAAAAGTGTGTAATAAAATTTTGTGAAGAATACTATACTTTCCATTTAAAACGAAAAACCTGAATATCGGCCGTAGCTTTACAGATATAACAGAGTCCACAATGATATATGATCTTCGTAATGGAAATGATTGACAATAAAAGGCTTCCTTAAGTCGATAGCACTCTGTATATAGGCGTTTTCCTTGAACTCTCAACCGCATGAGCAATTATCATCTGATCATTGCAATTACAGCGCAATTACTTTAATCGGGTTGATATCAATTAATTTAATTTTTATTTTGTGTGCCTAAAGAAGAATAAATCGTGTGTATAGAAACCTCAGCTGTTATGAATAAAAGTAGGAAAATCAAATCGTGATGGATTTGAAGTGAAGAGAATGTATATAATAAGTTTACATTTGAAGAATGCTTTCCCGCTAAGAAATTTTACAAATGGGCGGAGGGTGATGTGACACCGTGCCCAAGTCTGGGAAGCTTTCATTAACATTTACATCGGGTCGGATGTTTGGAAGGAAGGTTGTTCTACCCGCACGCACAAGCGGCCTTATCAGTAGTGTCTGTTGCGAGGTGGAGGGGCGCTAGCCGCAGGTGTGAGGCAGACAGATGAACGCAGAGAGGCGAGAAGTAAGTACATGTCATGTGACCAGAGGTTGGCGGTGCGGCATGACGTGTGTGACTGTATTGTGAGAATTCTGGAAAAAACGGAGAATGGAATTGATGCTGATGGTTGACAGTTTGCTGGAATAGCGAAATATCGAGTCAAGTTAGCGATGGTGAGGCAGAGAGGGCTATTCTCGGGTGCGGACTGCGCAGGGAGGCAGAACGGGACATACTGGTATTTCTCGCGCAACTTTTCTTCAACGATTGATTGAAGAAATGCGGGTAGAGTGGGGGTATTAGTTACGTAAACAGCCACTAGTTTTTATGAAGCAATACCAATCTCTGGAGAATCAGTCACGCCTTCGTAACGTGCTCAATAATTTGTGTTCTAACTTTATCAGGAGTTCGAGGTGTCTCCTGTGAGAGATCCGTACTTGCTTCGGTCATTTGTTTAGATTTTTGGAGAAAATAACCGATAGAAGTTATCTTCTTCAAAAGAAAATTGTTTCTACTTCGCGCCAGTGAAGATGTGTTTGGAATGTTGTCATCAGTGCTCGCTGCGAGCTTTTGCCTTCATCTCTTTATTGTGCCAGAGAGGGGGAAGCAAAGTCATCGTTCAAGAAAAGTTGCGCGAGTAATAGCAGCGAAGGACAAGCGCTAGACAACAAGCGACAAGGTCTCGGTTGTTTCCAGTGGTGAAGGAGATCGACAGCCATCGTGTCAAAAGATAAGTACGAGGTTCTTTATTATTACGTTCCCAGAAGTGTTGGGTGGACATTCGTACATTGTCTAAAAAATGGTACATTATTATAACATTAGGCAGTATAATAACGATTGCAGGGACGAATTCAAAGTTCATTTTATACAGCTTTTGCAAAAATATAATTAATCTTTGCATACTATACTAGTTATCAGCAACGAATATTCTTAGCTTTATTCAATTTCCACGGTACATTTCGTATATCATTGTCAATAATCCGTCACCTTATAAAAGCATTTTTATTTAAAATATAAAAACAACGCTTCTGAATATATGCAGAGAAATGTGGACTAAACGTAATATTAGAATAGAATTGTATTTGTTGTTTAAACAACAACAAAAAAAGTCAAAATGATAAAATGTATCTTTTAGAGTGCAAAGTATCAAATATAGTTACATTTTTTCATACATGGCACATAAAAGCACCATTAAAATACCTGTTGAGAACTGTCTTTTCTTATTTAGGGAAGTGTGCTTTTGTAGCAAAATATAGTATGAAGTTTTTCCGTTTCGCAATTTGGTTAAAATGTATTTTATTTCAAACTAAATAGTAAAAAATGTTGCGTTGGGTAATAAGTAAATAAAAAGACAACGTGCTGTGGAACAAACATTTATTATTAATAATTTGCATTGTTACAAAATTATTTTCCTTCGTTTTTCTGTCAAACAACTTCTGCAGAAACGTCGGTTCAAATTTTAAGAGCAATATTGCCTTTAATGACCATGAGTAAACAGTTAGAAGTAACTTAAAAGGTAATGTAAAAGGTAAAAGGTAACTTAATTGGATCAATCAACCCTTACCAACGTTAACAATCTCCACTATACTCGTAAACTCTTCTCTGTGGCTCTGCTCTTCTTAATGTCTCCGTTCTTAATGATTCTTTAAAATGAAAAATGTTAACTTTTTACCTCCAGATCTGTTTTCTTCGCGATTCCATTATGACAATATATATGCTCTTCTAACTCAATTAGGCGACCAGAACCATCATGATTGAATCACAATCCGAGTTCACGACCATTTGTCCCCATTAACAAAATAGGTTAGGACGATTAACACATCAACAAAATTCGTCTAGATCCTTTTATATGTCCCACTATAACGGTTATTCCAACGGCCACCTTTGAAGTCCCCACGATAGCCCGAATTCTTGCTGAAACGATTTCTGCCTCCTGTTGTTTTTCTTTGCAACTCCTGAGCTAAAACATTGTAAAGTACTTTAGTGAGAAGTGTCTTATCCACATCTGGCTCAGCATCGGCTTGATCTTCATGGTCTACTTCAGGATTCTCTTCGTCGCCACTTGGTGCTGCGTTGCTACTCGTACCTACGTACTCTTCTTCATCATCAGTTTGGTTGTTTTTGTCCCCTGCGTCTTCGCTGCCGGAAGGAGGCTTTTGCAAAGATTGAATAAAATTACACAACAAATCCATCACAGTTCCTGGCGCGAATTCACCGCCGTCGCAGTCAATAGGGGTTTTTTCATTGATTCCGGTGGGCGGTCCAGGAGCCGCCATTACTGCAACAAATATACAGATATGCAATTTCAAATGTATCTATCGTTTAATTGGAAAAAAATACCATTAGCGAACGCAGTAATGTGTTAGATACTGTAATGTTGTTGCAAAATACATTCTTCTAAAGGCTTTTATGACACAACGTATATTTCTTAACGCTCATCTTTTAGTGTGGATATTTTTGTTTATTTTCGGCAATCAAAGGTTCCCTGTCCGCCAATAGCGCTGCTGTGGCCCATAAGCCAATGAGTGTTTGCTTCGAATCTCCCAAACTCCTCCTACGTGCTTTGCAGAAAGTGCTGCAAATCACTTGCACGGGCAACTGCGAGTTAATATTCGGTCGCGTCAACTATAGGGGTTATTTGACTATTCGCTGTAGCAATGTTGTATCTCGGGAGGTGTTGGTATGCCTTTCCTGTTAGATGGTGAAATCGGCGACGGTATACACTACAGATTCAAGGTATTATTTTTCGCGGTATCTCCCACTGCAGGTGGAACCCGGTATGGGCCCCAACCAAATCGGTACGAATAATCATCCTCTGATGACTCTATCGACTAGTACGATAGTACAGTGCGTGTGTGTGTGTCTGTTTGTGTGAGTGAGAAAGGGCAGATATTGAGAAGGGAAGATAGCGAATTTATTTCGAAACGTTTGTTAAGGTACCGCTGCGTCAAATGTGTAAAATTGGTCGGAGATACCACGCTCCAAGATCCAAGCAGAAGAGCAATACAATATCCGGTCGGTACAATTCTCCTTCTTAGGGTAAGTGAATTGCTCCATTCATTCGACCAACTATCATATATTCACTGTCATTATGACGAGCTTCCAAGAATCTCCTGATTGAGAGGCTGCAGAAATAACAGTGTTGTGAACACTTAGACGCCGGCCTTATCTTTGCATTCAATGTGAATTACGCCTGATTTGTTGCAAAGGACGAGTCAGAATAGGTTTTAGAGAAATCTCCATTGTAACAGGTCTTACCCCAATGCGGCCTCTCGAGTCAGTTTTTATAGTGTAGGAAAGAAGCGACGGGAAAATAATATGGTCGACGCGAGGAGAGTATTTTTGTTTTTTACGGAAGTTGTCTTTCTGAAATCTTTCGTGTTCATGTGTTTAGCAAAAACTCGGCAATTAGGTACGTTAAATTAATTCCCTTTGCTCATACAATTAAAAGTTGACAACGAGACTCCGGCCATAGGCTCGCGTTATAAAGATTAATAAAAAAATATTGTAAATTTCTTCACCTTAATAAATCAGACTATGCATTTTTATAACAATATTTTTCATGTTATTTATTTAACGTTTCGATCCTATTTGAGTTTTTTTCAAATACCCAGTGTCCAAGTTAGTTGACATCATAACTAAATTGTAAGCATTTTGATAAAAAAAATTGCCATTTACATAAAAATGATCAAGTCGTCAGCTTCATCCGGTCAACTGGTATGCTTTTTGAAAAAGACCTCAAATAGGGTCAAAACGTTAAATATATAACATGAAATAAATTGTTATAAAACTCGTAGTCTGTTTATTTTATTGTAAGATCCTGGACCTTAATTAAACATTATAACGGACGTTAAAACATTCATTATAATTACGAACATTTGCCAGCCAATGCGTAGTACTATTGCAATTTAATCCAAGAATGGAATTCATTTTTATGCATCTCTACTTAATTCAATAGAGCAGTTCCTCAATATTTTTATTTACTTCATAACATTAGCTGTCTTTTCAATAACATAATTGTCGCCTAGACCAGAGTAACGTACTGGTCAGGCGAGGAAAATCGGTGATTAGCATCTGTTAAAAAAGAAGTCTTTAAAAACGGAAAATGCAATGTCTTAATTTGTAATTATTGTGTTCAACTAGATATTACATACTTTAAAAAATTGAGTTTTTGAATGTCATGCAAACGAAAATATTCTTAAACTATGAACTACGCCCTTGTTTTTGCTTCGCTAAGAAGTATAACTTCACAAGAAAGGAAATATCAGAAATGCATTAATACTGCCATCTAGTGATAAAAATTCCAAACGCTAACTACAATAAGTTACACTCAGTGGTCAACCAAGGACGACACTTCATGCTAGGAAAGCGGGAAACGCATATTAAGACTGTAGATGGACCTTCAACAAGGCCACAGCCTATCCATCAGAATGATACACGTGACCTCTCCTGGCGAGAACAATCAGTTTTAATTTGGTACATACGGCAGTCTAAGAAATTCATGCTATATTTATATTGTAGTTTTCGTAATTCCCATGTACATTGTTAATTAGTGTCGAAATTGTGTTTGGTGGAGGTGACGAAAATGATATAAAGGGAAAATCTTGAAAACATGGTCGTAGACAATAAAGCAACGAGAACAACAGCGCCTACCAATAGAAATATCTATTTGTAATGCCGGCGCATGCGGAGTAGAATTCTTTCCAGAATCATCACCCCTGTAAAACTTACCTCGTGGGAAGTCGTCTATACCACATAGAAAGAGAGCCAGAGTTACGGAGAGATGTCCAAGAAACGTTTTAACGTCCATCTTGCTAGAAGAAAATGTTCCATCAAATGGTTCTTAGTGATAGTGTGTCACATCTGCTGAATTTAGTTCCTCTTGAGTGATTTATAGCCAATGGGGGACAAGCAATAAACATTAACGCTTTTTCTTTGTTCATCGAACAGTTATCGAAAATAACTTTATTTAATAGGTACTGTTTTCATCAATAAATATTTGAAATGTGAAAAAGTAATAATATTAACAAAGACACCCTTTCATTTTTGTAGAAGATAAATTGACAGTAAAATTCTCTTTCTTAAGATGTTTAGTTTTTCTCTCATTTAAGAAATCTTTTGTTTGAAAGTCATGTCTTTGAAGTATTTAAGAAAACGTATCTAATATGCGAGTGTAGTTTCTTTATTTAAGAGAAATCGATTGTAAAATTTCGGAACAACAAGCGTCTATGTGTATCACTTGAGAGAACAATCGATCATGAGTTTATTATCTCAAAAATAATTTGGTTTCCTTCTTATAAATGTGTTGATATAATAAAGATAACGTATTAACGCCGATTTTTTTTTTAAAACAATTGTGTTTGAAAGCTTTTTCACTCTTATGTGTAACAACAACTTTGAAGATATGATTTTGCTTCAAATGATGTTCGTTCTTCATGATAAGCTCTTTAAGAACTGTCATGAAATTTTTTTTAAAAAAATACTACTAATTTTCTCAAATATATTTAATAACACGGGTGAACATTTGTTCGCTAACATTCATATAAATTGAGGTCCTTTATCCATTTTAAGCGCTAGCACCAGATATGTATGTGAAAAAATTTACCAACGTCCCATTATTTTTAATTTGTCTGTAACTGGTACGAAAAAAGTGAATATCATAGGCTTTTTTTAGTTTTTAATTTGAAAACTCTACAAATGACTAAACATGCCGTTACCGACCGTTTTGGTCTTGAAACTGTTCGCGTTTCTTTCGTTGTTCGTTATTTGTTCTTTACATGGCGTTGATTAAGAGTTTAAAATGGAGAAATTATGTCATCGTGCGTGCGTACATTCTCCTTAGAAGTTCTATGTGTATGGACCATTTATTGTCAAGTCACAGCGCCGTTTAATAACTAAATCACTCAAAACGGTGTATAATATTAATAATAATAATAATAATAATAATAATAATAATAAGGATAGCCCGGAAATTCATAGGAAATGATGTACTATGAATTCTTATAAGAACAGATGTATTGTGCTTTGATTTTATAAATCTGTACAATAATCTATTTAAATGTACTAATGAAATGAGAAAATAAAAGAAATACTAATACTAACAATAATACTAATAATTATTCGTATTACGTATTTAGTACGTTTAAAAACAAACACCGCATTTACGGGACGTACCTACGTACGTAATAAAAACATACACAAGATTTATGGGACTACCTTATCAGCTGACCCACTCGAAATCATCATTCAATGAAATTCACGAGATCTGGGGCCAGATAAAAAACGGGACATCCATTTTGAGAAGATACTGTGAACGGCACAGGGAAATGTTCTTTCGGGAAATGGCTCAATATAAAATTATTTCTTTATTCCGCACCTTCAAATGTGTTCAGTACAGGTCTATCTACTTCCATATTATCCACTTGCAATGCATTTCATAGTTCTAAGTTAGAATAACTCAAGAATTGACAAGTTACCGCTACACCAATTTCAAAAAGTTAGACTTCTTTTTCAATGATTCATTTTCTTGGAGTGAGTACAATATTACCAAGACAACACTACTAGTAAACAAAACATCCGTGGGGGTAGGAGATACTATTTTGTAGTACTCCATAATGTCAGTTAGAAAATAATCAACCTCAACAATAATATCTACCATAATAGTTATCATCATATGTCTATCATAATAGTTATAACATTTATTACAACATCCCAAAGTTAACTTTTGAGGTGGCAAAATATGGCGGCCTCCTCATCTTTCCCAGCTCATTTCTCATGTTCTTCTGAAACGTTGCTCCTGTTGTGTTTAAGTGAGGTCGACGTCGCTTTGTAAGTAAGTAGTAGTTCTTAATTTTTATTTACGTTTATTATTATGATATACGCAATTTACGACCACCCTACACGTACATATAAACGTGGATAATTACGAGGGTTAGATTTCAGCGGATCTATTCCTTGATAAGAGAAGGATGTTACCTCTTGAATTATGTATTATTAGGTGGTAGGATGATGCGTAGGGGTTAAATGACTATAAAAAGTAGCAACACGCCTAAGCAGGACTCGAGCCAGCAACCGCCTGGCGCAGACGACCACTGAAACAACCGTCTGCGCAACGGGGCTGCATATAATAATAACAATAATACGAATAGTAATAATAATAATAGTATTAATGATGTTGATGATAATAATAGTAATAATAATGATATTGATGATAATAATAATTTTAATATATTTTAAAATATTAAGAATTATATTTTTTAATATTATTGCAATATAAATATTTATTATTATCAAATTTATTACATTAATATTAATAATAACATTAATATTTATTATTTATATTTACTTAGCCATTTTGATCTCTTTTTCCTTATTTACCTATACATCATGTTATTTTCTAATTTTTCCTTCTCTTTGTTATAGTCTCACGGAAAATGGTTTTCAATGGAAGAAAGTGTTTCTGAAACGTACGTTTCGGATCTGATATAACCTACTACTATTATTTGTGAGGTTGATTATTTCTAACTCTCGTTAGTACGAAATTAGAGGTGCTACTGAATGGCGTAGACTTTCTCGTATTAGTTTTCTATTTCCTTTGGTCTCGGTTACCATTTCGAACTTGCCGCGTATTCTAGCCTGCTGCCATCTATCGTGCCCAAAGAACATTTTTTGACATTCTCTTAATTTTTCGATTTCTTAATTGTAGAGCGAAAATATTATTTTAAGGTTATTAAAGAACGTAGTCGAAAATGGCAGTTTTCTTTGAAAAATTTTAAGGCTTTTTTTAAAAAACTGGCATTTAAGCGCTTCTGAAAATTAGAAATTTGATGTTCTTTTCCAGAGAAAATGTTTGAGTATTCAAAAAACGTCATTTGAAGTCATATTAAATACTTTAACTCACAAATATAACAGTATTTACAAATTAAAAACAAGCAAGAAATGAGCATATCAACGGCAAAAAATTGCAATTGTATAACTTTTGATGAAACAAAAATACACCAAAATGAACTAATCGCCATATTAAACAATGCAATTAGCACTATCCTTTCGAAATCTTTGAAGAAAAAATTCGGAGCCGTTGTTGCGAAAATTTTGAAAATGTCCGGAGAGCTTCATAGAAAGTACCCCGAAATTTTGAAGAATGTTATTGAATATCTCAAAGTTTCGACTTGAGCCAGATGGAAAGGGCTTACTTGAATTTGAAAAAAATCCTACTCATGGTTTAGGCACTAGTGGTTTTCACAGACACCAGACGGACGTTTCGAAAAAAAAATAGTATCAGTGGTATCAGAGGAGCCAAAAACTTGTATTTTCGTTAAAATCTCGAAATCGATTTTCAGCTGCATTACATAACTTTCCTTATACTACGTATATTACTCCGTATATATGTACGTATACGTGAAAGTAAATATTACAACCTCTGTGGACGATTTCTCGTGTTTGGCCTGAACACCCTCACTTTGCGCGTCTTCGCGTTGGACAGAGGGCGGCATCTTGACAGCGTCCTCAAGACCAGCCTCTGGGGAAACAGGAAATGCCATTACCGCTGAGGATTCCCCCCACCCTTCTCCTTCAGGCGTCTTCCTTTCCCGCCAACTGTCAACACTGGACACTGCCGCAGCAGTTTCTGACAACTTGTGAAGTCCTTTCCCCCCCTCTCTCTCTCTCTCACACACACACACACACACACACGCATACACACACAGTTTCTCCCCTGCCTCCCTCCCTCTCTTTCTCTCTCTCTCTCTCTCTCACACACACACAAACACATACACTTTCTCTTCTTCCTCTCTCTCTCTCTCTCTCTCTCTCTCTCTCTCTCTCTCTCTCCCTGTGCTGGGATTGCCGTCTTTCTCGAGCCTTCACGAAGGACTCCAGTTCCTATTCCACTTGCATGGAGGAAGGGGTGGAAGGGGCGCTCCCGATGAACCCACAGGACGCAAACACCAGGACAGTTTCCCCTGTCTGGTTGAGCGGTGCTAGCAAAGAAGCTCTTGAGCACTTGGTGAAGCAACATAGATCGAAGCCACGAGAAGTAATGAAACAAGTTTAATGCGAAAGTAAGAAGATTTAATGTGTTTGTTTTGGACCATTAATAATATGGAAGTATAAAGTGGGTATCCATGTTTAAACAATAAATATTTTGTCGTTGTTTTTCTTTCTTCTTGTTCTTCTTCTTCGAGTCGTGTTTCTTCTCCTCTTCTTATTCTTCTTTCTTCTCCTTTTCTTCCTATTACACTCTTCTTCCTCATCCTTTGTCTTTTTCCTCATCCTCCTTTTGTTCTTCTTCTTATAGCTCTTCTTTGTTCTCCTTTTCTTCTTCTTCTTCCTCATCTTTTTCTTCCGACTTTTCGTCTTCCCATTCTCATTCAGTTTCTTTATTTATGAATTTTCGTTCTTTTTTAAGTCATACGTTTTTGAAGGAAATGGTTATTAGTTGAGTAATTACACTAGGAGCAAAAAAGTTTTGATTTACAGCGCATACCTAATATTAATTTGAATAGAACACATGGTAAATTAATGTTAACATTATCAAGTTTAATGAATCTGGTTGATTTAGATTAATGTCGAACCATTGCTATAATTGCTGTTAATAACATATAATACTATGTATTAAGAACTTCTACGTAACCCACAGTCTTCAGTCATCCAATTTCTCCTCGAAGCTACCTAAAAGTTCGTCGACTCCGGAATACCAGCAAAAAGAAAAACTTCTTTGATCTTTCAGTTCATTAAGTTGCGTAGTAGGTAACTTGGATAGCCTGCAGCTACTGGTGCAAGGAACGAAAACACAAAGTCAGTGAAAGTGCATAACTTAATTATAATTTTATGAACTCCCTATTGAATGCAAGTTTCTTTTAGGATATCGTTTGAAGTCTACTACTTTTTATAATACCATGCCAACATTAAATTAAGAGAGGGAAGTAATGTTGTTCATAGCGAAATCCAATCAACTCACACTTAAAAGCCCCTATAACGAAAATTACTGTACTTTTACGAGGTATTACCGATAAAGAGAGAATAACAATAAAGAAGATAGAAGAGTAAATTATGACTTTTATTCAAAATCGTTATTGATTTAAACACGATCAAGCATTTACATAAATACTACCATATAGAATGATGTAGACAATAGTCTACTTAATACGAATTGTTTGTGTATGATTTCATATTGTAAGTGCGTTTTATATTTTGGTTTCCGCAAAACATCAATTTATTTTGTCCGAGTCGTAGAGAAGTTAGTATGTCGTAAGCTAAAGAAGACAAATGATCATCAAATAATCAAAGCGCACACTATAATCCTGAGGATCCTGTTATTTCAGACTCCACAAAGTCCTGTCCAGAATATCTTCCTGATTCAGTTTTGTCCAATCTTCCCGTTTTTATCCATCTGTCTGATAAGAAAAGTATATGTTTTAGTGTTGTTTCTCTCCCACTCTATTCACATGAACATATCACGTTACTGTTTGCCTTCAATGCGATGGAGAATACGTGAAAGCAATATGGAAAAACCATATGGTGATGAGTAATCAAGAGTACTTAAATGTATAATACACGATATTGTAGTTCATACTAGTAAAATAGTATTAAGACCAGTCTGAATTTAAAGAGTACTGAAATTAGCGAAGTCATTTTATAAATAAATATAAAACATTTCTCAACTCAAAAATAAAAAATTTCAAACATATGATTGGATGAAACAAAATTATTTTATTCGTGTTTATTGTGGAAGTTAACATGTCTCTCCTGGAAAGTAGTCAGGCTAAACAGAATTTTGTATACACAAAGAGAATCTGAAAGAAGTTCTCCGTTTCAGAGTGAATGTTCCTTCAAGCGAGACGTTTTGACACGCAAAATGAAGAGGGCGGTAGCAAGGAATTGTGTCTTCTTGAAACGGAAAATAACAGACTCCCCAGCTGTCAAGATTTCCCCTTAGACGAGCGTAGCTTCATCTTTTCTTACCCTCAACTGTTTTCCCTCGCTTATATCGCAAAACAGATACGTTTCCCTTCTATTAGACATTCCGAACAAAATTGAAGCGCTCAGGATAAGAACAGTAGATACCAATACACCTCTTATTTCAAGTTCACAGTATATTCTATATACCTACAATATGCTGTTTTTCGAAATCTCAAAGTTTTGACTCGAACCAGATAAACAGGGTTTCTTCAATTATGAAAAAAAATCGACCCATGGTTTAAGCGTTAATAGTATTCACAGACGCCAGACAGACAGACGGACGTCTTGAAAAAACAAAACAAAAAAAAACTACTTATTTCGGTATCAGCAGACCCCGAAACGTATATTTCTGTTGAAATCTCGAAATCGATTTTTATAACCATTACATAACTTTCCATATATTACGTCTACTACAATGTATACGGGAACGTACAAAAATATTTTCTTCTAAATTAATTTTGGTTGGTGTGACGTAGTGAAATAAGAAATAAATTTCAATAACAAAATAAAAGTAATATATTAAAGATTATGTAC
>BOPP01000144.1:1820219-1856621 GCA_017312745.1 Gryllus bimaculatus
GTTGGTCCCAGAGAGACGTGGATCAGTTGAAATTAAGAGCACTTGCGGTCAATTCGGAAACTGCTATTAATAAAAAAAATTGCGAAGAAGTGAAAAGAAAATTATGGGTCCGAAAAATTCAGAAACGTGAAAGTTTTTGATCAAACAAAAAATAATTTACAATATTTCATTATAAAATATATTATAGACAATAATTTACAATATTGCAATTAGATTAGGAAAGAACGCTAAAGCGCCTTTTTTATTAAGATATTCGCTATATATTTTCTTTTACATACTGATTTTCTGAGACGTTCTCTATTTTTAAAGCAAAAGCTGACTATTTATCAAGAAGAAGAGATTAATCCGGGAAAAGCTCATGTTTTGCCATGCCAAGAAATTTATTTTGTTCTTACAGAGTATTTTGAGAAAGTACGGGAAAAGGATGTGGTTTGCATTGTTTTGCGCAGTCACACGAAGATCATTTGGCCAAAAATAGGTAAAGTAATATGTAGACGTTGTTAATTTGCAAAGAAACAATTATGATTTTGCTGTATGGGTGTGCTGTATTAGGAGCAAATTGTTGAATAGTTTTGCACAATATCGGTGCAACATTAGTATGTCATATAATTTCCGATATAATTGTTAGCATTTAACATAACTAACGTAAATAAAGAGCAAGGCTGTTTAATTCTGAAACACCATAAATTGCATCATTGGTGAAATCGATGGGAAGTTGATGGAATGATCACACTATTTAGGGTTCGATTTGTTCAATGATGATCACAAAGAATTGTTTCTTCTACAAATCACGTGAATCAGCAATGAGCATCTTACTCTGCTGTTAACACCTATTCAAAGTTTAACTTTTGATACGCGACAGTGTTCAACTTTTATTTTTTATTGCTTTTGTTCCCTGTTTAATTATGTAATGGCAAACCGCATTGCAAAATCTAGTAGCTCCAAAATATTTCCCTTTTCTTCCAATCGTAAGCGCCAAAATTCTATTTCGCAACAGAATCCGTCCGTCAGTTAGTTTCAGCCCTCCCGTATCAAGCACACGCTTTCACATCAGCGGTGAACGTTGTGGCCTGAATCATCACATAGCCTCTAGAGTCAGTCTATTTAACCTCTTTTGGGCGAGCAGTAACATATATTTCAAAGGCAAATCAATCATTTCATTCCAGGCTGAGGGCGGTGATTGCTTCCTGTATAACGACCACGAGCTATTTTTTATACGTTTGTCCTATTTTAATCCTAAATACTCGCTTGTCTTCACTGGCCACATTTCTTTCATTGTCAAGTGGCTGATAAGCATTCTTGGGCCACTACTACTCGTCGTGAGAAAACAAATTTCTTGGCGCCCAAATAAAGGAAACTTATTATCATCTATGTGCAGTGAATAAGTGAGATTATAAGTTCATTACGGATCGAACGGAGCACTGGAAGCAATTTATCACCGCTCTTTGTTTGTGCCGTGGAACTTCTAGGGATTAGCGCCGGCAGTTTTTCACAGATATTTTCCACAAGCCTACGGCTGTTTACTGCAGCTGCAATTAGGTAGTCAAGATTGACTATATTTTACAAGTTCTAATGTAAACATTTAAAATGTTTTTTTGCTATATGCAATGTTGGTGAAGAGTTTAAAACCCTTGGTTTTGTATTCACGAGACCCTAAGAAAGGACTTCTTTAAATATTTTGAAACGAGAAACCCTACTTTTATGGTTTTAAAAAGAACATTATTGTGCCTACGGATTTTATTCTTACAATAATAATTGCTCTCTGATGTATTATGCTATTTTAAACTTTGAATCGAACTCTCTTTCGTTTATAGGTGAACCGGCTGCGTTGGCTCAAGACACTGTTGCAACGAGTTTTGACTGATGCGACTGACGTGAAGGTTCTGGGGGTAGAATCCTCGCGATTGGTTTTCGACAGCAGCTACACGCCTGGGTCCACTGTCTGGAGGAGAATTCTAGCGGCCGGCTGTTCGGATCGGTAGTCTTCAGTAGTTTCTCCGATCAACACCAGCCGAATACCGGAGCAATGCCCTAACAAACAGGCCCCGGACCGCGCGTGATGAGCTATCCTTGCGCTATCCTAATCTCTTATACTTACCACATTCAGCAGATGTGTCTGGAGACCAATCGGGAGTTTAGAGCTTGTTTCGGCTGGGGCTCTGGCCCGCTTGTGGGAGATACATGGTAGTGGTATCTCCCGTATGCCGATGTGTAGATCCGACGCCGTATCTTACCATCCATCGAGGTAAGAGCATCACTTCTCTCCCCCCCTCCCCCACCGTGGCAAATCATTCACTACAATTACGGAACAAATGACAGACGGTTTTTTCCTTCAGGCAATATAATCAATCAATCGAAACTTTCAGGGGGCGAAGGCCCCCCTGGCTCCCCCTGTGCACACGCCTGAGCCGGTGCAAGCTGGCCGTCCTTTGAGAGTCTCATCCGAAAGCGAAGCCGGGGGTTCTCGAGGCGTCCGGGGTGTTTCCGTTGAGGGAATCCGACAGCAGCGCAACCCCTGCGCACACCGTCGTCTCTCGCCGGGCGGCGAATCGGAAGTGCGAGCGCGGTCGGGGCGTGGGCGGGGGCGAGGGCCCGGGCCGGGGCTCGTGGAAAATTCAGCGGCTCGCTGGCGGCAGCTGATGGAAACACGAGTCGTCAAGCCAACGCACTCTGTGGGTCAAGTCAAAGAAAATTCCCAGAAGAAAGGTTTGGTGCGACGCATTCAATTCTCTTTCCTACTTTGTTAGGCTCGTAAAGAATTATGTATTGTGTAATGAGAGTGCTGGCTCTCAGCGATTTCGTAATTTGATTCAGTCCTTCCATCTTTCCATTTTTGCCTTTTTTGTTTTATTTTCTTTGTTTTTTATTTTGTCTCTCTTTGCTTCTCGTTTTCTCTTATATCTTTCTTTTCCTTTCTTTTGTGAAGTTTCTTCAATAATAGAATAACCAGATATGATGTGAAAATATGAAGTTTAAAAGCGGCCTTGCAGGATATTAAACACCGAAATATTTACCGACTGTCGTAATCGATGACGCGCTACCGTACCCAAATTGTAACATTATGTGCTACAATTTAGAAGTAGTTTTCAATATGTTTGGATGCTCCCTTGAAGCTCCAAGTTTGTAATAAAAATTATGAACAAATTTATTATTATTAGCATACATAAAGCAAAAGTGCTCCCTAAACGTACGTTAAAAATCAAAAAAACAATTATATGTCAAATACATTTATTTCAAAGATGATAATAGTTTCCAGGACTTTGACCATCGTTTGCTTCGTTGTGAACCACTGTGACGCGGGTCTTGCTTCTCCCTATGAGGGCCCGCGCTGTGCAGCGAGGCTCTCTCATTGGAGTGGACTGGACACACGCGCC
This sequence comes from Gryllus bimaculatus, assembly GCA_017312745.1. NCBI lineage: Eukaryota > Metazoa > Arthropoda > Insecta > Orthoptera > Gryllidae > Gryllus > Gryllus bimaculatus. Next base: position 1,823,594 of record BOPP01000144.1, read on the forward strand.
CCTGGCGCGCTCCGGGTAAGGAAGCGAAGAAGTGACTGGAAGGGAAGGCGAGAGGCGTGAAAGAAGAATAGGCGTATTGAATTGAATCGATTTGGAATCTATTGCAGTTGGTCAAAAATGATACATATTTCATTGTTTTTTGTATTAATATTTCATCACACAATCGACTAATGTTTTGGCGACTTCTTCTTCTACTTTTTTTTATCCTTCTACTGCAGGGTTTGGACCTAGTCAAGTCCGTTTCGGCTTCAGTCAGATTGAACTACTTCTTCCACACTCTTTTTGGTCTGCCAGGATCTGTACGTTCCTGAGAGTGATAATTCAGTGTCTTCCTCGGAACCCTACCTGCAGTCATTCTTTGTTTAAGAGAAAACCAATTTACCGATCCAAGAAATTTCATTTCTGAGGCTTGAATTCTTGAAGTGGATTTTCATGGTAAGGTCACAGTTTCAGAGCAGTATATGATGGTAGGGATGGCCATACCGTTTAAAGTTTCATTATGGATTCTTTTGGCTTAAGTTATCAATGTTGTTTAATAGTTGCATTTATGTAGTGTAATTTGTTAAATTTGTTTTCTGGGTCTATTTATAGATAATACGAAATATTAGAACTCAGTTCATTAAACTGGTTTACCAGTGCTGTCAAAATTGTCTACCACTATTTTTGGTCGAATGGGATGTGTTCCTATATAACGACCATCACTTTTGATTTATTCTTCGATATTTTCATATTAAAACCTTGCATCACATAGTTCAATTTATGTATAAGAGTTTGGATTTCATCTTCACATTTTGCAATCATAATTGATCGCCTGCATTAATAAATTGTATTTAAGGTCTTGCAACCTATATTTATTTCTTTTTTAATGATGTTTTTTCACCGTCTAACTGCTTCGTCAAATTATAAATTGAAATGGCATGTTTTTTCACAATCGTTACTAATACGCACGAATTTACGCTGGTTTGTACAGTGTTGTTTTAGTATAAATTCGTGTTAATAGCCTTCATTGAAATTTAATATGTAATGCAGAGGCCAGTCAGGTAGATGTTTTACAAACTTTGTTCAGTGGACCTTTAATAGCTACTCTAGGAGCACTTCCGTTCACGCATAAGGGAATAATTACCATTGAACAGAACGAATTCCGGAAACAGTAATTCATGAAGCAAGAACCAAACATGAAGCTCATAGCCGAATTGCATAACTCGAGAACGACGTAGTCTACTTACCAAAGAGATTTTTATCATGATATATGCGAATGAATATTATAATTATAATGAATTTAGTGCTGAATTAAATACTAATAACCTTTAATAACTATACCTTTGGTCAATAAATCAAAACGTCAAATTTCAACGTTATAACTGACGTATTTCTCGCATGCGTGTATGGTAATACAATGAAAGAATGAATAATAAATTGCAGCACTTGCCGGACTCGAGCCTTTAATTATTAAAAAAATGGAAATGCAGAACTTAATACTCATGTACTAAACATTTTTAGTACATTTACAATAATTAACTACTACATAAACATTTTTTTGGAAAAGTCTGTAGTTTCTTTGAAACCAGTATAGCTTCACTGATGTAAATTCTATCGATTCCTAATAGCTAATATATTATATTACACACACATAATACATGTGCTTTACATAACGTACGAAATGAATTAATGAGTATATCTGTATATGTATTATCTACATAAATGAATTTAATAATGTAGTGTACGTTCACGAACAATTATCTCTAAGAAAGCTATAATATTTAATTCGAAAAAATCCTTGTTGAGGATGTACTATGAAATATGAAGTGAAAGTCAAATCGGAGTCACAATAAATAATATTTGCGAAAGTAATGAATTTTGCAAAAGTGAAACATACTGATGAAACATTTACATTTCTCCACACAAAACCAACGGGTGATATTACACAAATTTTCCACCTACAGCACATCGTGATTTGGCTGAGAAACAGGATCCATTCCAACTGCGACTAACAAACCGCAATTTATACGCTGAACATATCTGAATCCGTTTCGACAATCCCATTGTTCCGATAGAAGCATTTTCCGCAGCGTTAGATCAATAAATCCCGAACCGATATGCAGAGAGATACTAAAAATGTAAAATGAAGTACTGCAGTTTTAATACATGATCTGTGTTTATATGATGTTTCGGAGGGTTTTCTTTCGTGATGTGTTTTCCTGTTTCATATCGCGCCTTCCAAATGAACGAAGTTGTGTTATTTTACGTAGTTTTTGAGATACGAAATTAGAGAAGAGCGAGATAGGCGGAATTAAAAGTGAACATGAAAATTACCTTTAGAAAAATATGAGACCGTTGTGATACAAAAACATTATATTTGCGATACCATAAAGTGCGAAAATTATTATAACTACAGAACTTGAAAATACATCCTTTTTGACATTGTGTAATACTTAATTTGTTTCATTCTACGTTTCTTTTTGTATACAGTGTCAAAAATGTTTACAAAAGTGTTTTTAAATATTTGCATTTCATTGAGATTGATTTTAGCGATTTGATCTAGATAGAGTATGGTTATAGGGCTGTTTATAGAGCATGCATATAGAGTAATGCTTATAGAGCATGCTAGTAGTGTTGGGTTTATGCAGTATTAGTGCATTCGACATATGTGTGTGCGTGGGTTTAGTATAGGTCGCAATAAAATAAGCTTCCCGAATTTTTATTTCAGTGTGTTGAGTGCAGTTGATGTTTGCATCTAAATTAAGTTCAACATAATTTATTAGTTAAAAAAATATATATCAAGCGTCTCGAGGCTGGAAACCGACGAGCTAGACAAGGTGTATAATCAAGACCGCTGTTGGGATATTGACCGTGTATTCTTCATTACTTCTGGTAATATTGCCGTTTAAGGAAAAGGTAGGAAAAATAAGAATTACCTTTTCTTGGAATATGAATATTCATACGTCACCTTTATCTACAACTTGTTAGATTTGATCTTCCTGAACACGAAGCGAGTAAAATTCTTAACAGACATCGGCCGTTAAAAGATGCTTTTCTTTCGTCTGTTTAGTTGCGTTAAGTAGCCATAACAGTACAATATCATGAAAAAATATCCTCATGAAGAAACTCTACGAGATATGTATTCTGATAAATGAGTCTTGCCTAATGGTAAAACTTTCATCGACTCTCGTAACACCACCCACAATGTCCTCTTCAGTTCCTTTCTCCGCTCGAATCACATCGCGTTCTCTGATGGCGTTCGCAGGGCGCGGCCGGAAGCGCGGGACCGGAAGCGATGCATCACGGGCTTCCGGGGCTCCGGGAAGGAAGCCGTGCGTCTCCGGGGCCGTTCTATTCCCCACCGCCCTCCCTCTCGAGACCTGAGGGGGAAAAGACCTGGTTCGATCGTAGCCACAAGACACATGACAGTCGTGTTGCTCCCCTTTGGGGAGAACCTAAGAGAATTACAAACGATGGCTAGTGAAACGTTCGCTATTTGCGTACACACCACCATACGTACCTCCCATTCCACTAAAATCTCACCAAATGAACAGATTTATACAAGTTCTTTTATATATACAATAAAAATATTTATTTTTAATCATAAATCAATGAGTATTTATTGGTTATGGGAACGTAAACAACTTAAGTCGTCTGTTCCAAAATAGTAGTTAACGTTTCATCCCGAAGGTGGTGGTCTTTCTCCTTTTCTCGGCCTGGCAGGGGTAGCTCAGGGCTTCAACTGATGTCTCTGCAGTGCCTCTGATAGGGAGGTTCGAGACTCGACAGTGACAGGATTTTCGATACCAGTCAGTAGCTAGGTGGAATTTAGTCGCAGTCTGGAGGACGATTCTACTAGCCAGCAGCTCTGATCGATATTTTTCCGTGGGTTCTCTGATCAATACCAGGCAAATGCCGGAACAGAACCCTATCAAACGGGCTACGGGTCGCGCGCAATATCTCCTTCCTCTTTCTTGTCTTACCCTCAACCTTGCCCACACTCACACACACTTACATGCACTGTACAACCACACACGCCGGGATACCGGTTAGGAGCTTGTCCCGACTGGGGCTGTGCTCCGCTGATGGGTGGTGCCTGATCGGGTGCAACACCGTTATGCGACAGTAGGTCAGCATCGGTTCTCACTATCTAGCGAGGAAAGATTGACGCCACCACTCGAGGAAAACACATGCCTACACGTACGGGACTAATAATCTTAGAAGTTGATGCGCCTGGAATCATCAATCAATCAAAATCCCCCTTTGGAGATATTTTACGTGTTTCTACAGGTTTTAATACGGTAAAGAAACTAACCGTCCACAAAAGGGAACCTTTTACCATATAATGGATTACCACAAGTTATCTGCTATCCTCCTTTGTTGGGTCTCCCTCACTCCCATGGGACACCGCATCAGCTGGAATATCCTCAGTGTACTCCCGACATGTGTGGTGGTGTAGTGCATGTACGCGTTAGAGTGGATGATAGAAGGTACATGGAAGAGACCGAATGATCCGATACGTTCCATGGTGCGTTTCATAAGGTAATTCCCCCGGAACTCGCCTGATCGGAGACCCCATAGAAAACTACCGATTAGAGCTGCCGGTAACTGGCGTTCTTATTTATTTATTTATTTATTTATTTATTTATTTAGGTCAAAAACAGTTAAACATGTCACTCAAATACATGTATACGGTAATACTTAAAATTTATAGACATGGACACTGGAGGACCGGGGTTATATTGTTATCTGTTCCTTTATTTTTCATATCATCTTCTTGTCTGCTTTGATGTATGTAATTACTTTGTGTGTAATAATGTTATCTGTAACTTTTTTCTTAGATTTGTGCGTACAATATATGGTCTTTTGTTTTTATGAATTTGGAGTATTATTGTAATTTCGACTTCATCCAGTTACAGACAAATAGTACGTTTGATGTAGAATAAAATAATATTGTTCGTTTTAACAGAATATAAACTTATGCAAGTAGTTAAACCCGAACGAAACTGCACACAAAACTGAACTTCCACTACGACTGTTCAAGTTATACATGGATGCCTCGTCCAACAAAGTCAGGGACTAGGACTACTTTAATTTCCGCAGTTCTCCAAAAGACTGTAGCACAACACCGGAGGAAACAAACAAAAGACTCGAGCATAACATGAGAGGACTTCAAAGCTCGCAGTTTCTGTTGTACACACCTTCACGTAATGAGCACTCTACAGTACTCGTCTAAATGAGTTTTCGCAAATGAGAAAGAGAAGTGTGTATAAATTGCAGCAGCAGAAAAGAAGAAGGAAACTTAGTCTTAAGAAACATCATATAGTGATTATACATTAAAAAAGCACCTTCACCCAGTATTTGCACTGATCAATATCATCATTTTAATATATTGGGAGATGAATACGGACAACGTATGAATGGGTAAAACCGAAACGGTGTAAGTGACATTTTATACATTTGGAGAAAACTGATAATTTAATTCAATATTAATGTAAAGTCGTGTTATATTGGATAATCATTAAAAGCAAGGCATTTTAATTGTTCATTAAAACCACGAAATTACATTGGTACTGAAATATAGCCCAATATAAACGCGTTTGTCTCAGAATTTATAAAATATCACTTATACCATTCTGTTTTTAACCCATTGATGTAATAAGTACTCGAGGTTTGAACTTTGTACGACCAAACCCTAACTTTTGCTTTAGATGATGTCGCAGATATTGTGCGCTAATAAAAGTTCTAATATTTATACGCGTCTATTTACAAATAGTCCTAGACTCGTCCAATGCAGACTCGCAGAACATCCACTGACGAAGCGTGATGGCACAGTGACAGCATCCGTTTGTAACCTCAACCTGGAGGATAATTGAAGCGCCTGGCTGCTCTGAACACTGATTTATCCTTGTTCCTTCCGTCAATGCCTGGCACAAACCGGAGCGGTATCCTAAGGAACAGGAATCAGAGCGCGCTCTTTCTTTCTTATCCTAGCCCCCCTCCTCTTACTACGCACACGAATCCGCGCTTCCGTACCCAGTTTCACTTAAGTGCTCTACAAATCCACACTTATTGGGAGAACACTCTGGAAGTTAAGGCATTGAGGCTGCTTCCTGATTTCGAGATATCCTGCGAAGAAGTTATACTAATTAATAGTATTATATTAATGTAAAATTTGTAACATTTATCAGTCAAACATTGTAGTGTAATGTTGACCTTATCGCTACACGAGTATGTAGGAATAAACGTTTCAAAAAATATGTATGTCGTGTCAACTCCGGTTGTAGTAAACTCGGATATAGTGAACCCTCGGATATAGTGAACTTATCCTGGTGCCGTTTCACTTACATTTCAAGTAAGCATCAGTAGATTCGGTTATAGTGAACATCGGGTATAGTGAACTTACGATATATGAAAATTAACTGCCTCCTGAAAAATATATTGCTACAGTGCCACAAATTCCAACACTAGGCAGCTTGAAATAAAACATCGTCGGCCAAAGGTCGTAATCTAAGTCTCCCCTGAAGTGAAGATAGAAGACCAGGAATGAGGACCTTACAGGTGACCATATGTCACTCAGTTTCACTGCGGAAACCAAGTCCGTGTCCTGCGTGTTCTTGAAATGACGGCGGCGACGCGCGATTGCTTGCTTTTGTTTCATTCTTGGTGTTGCGGAATATTCCGCGAGACAATGGAGAGTCATTCCACAGCAGACAATGTAGAATCAAGAATGGAGAATGAACTCTGGAGAAGGATCTAAATAAATTTCTGATGAAGAATACGAAGCAAATAAATTAAAATAATTATTTTTTAAGGGCAAATAAAGATATTGACATTTCAGTTCGTGCTGTTAATGTATTTTACAGTATGATATAATTTGTTACTGTACACTGACACATATCAAGATATCAATTGGGAGCTTAAGGCTTGTCCCTTTGGAGTGATGCTGTATATTAATTTAAAATACCGTTATGAAGAAATTCTATTGAGTTTTAACATCATAGTGAACCTGTAATATAGTGAACCAAAGGTCTTAGTCCCCTGACGTTCACTATAACCGGAGTCGACTGTATACATTTGGTATTTTAGTGTTGTTTCAGTAACAAATGTAACAAAGTAAGAAGGAGATTCGAAGAAATACTGTCTGCCTATGCCCTAACCTAGTTCTGGTATTATCACGTGCAAATCTCTGTAATATCAGTGGAATGAACAGATGAAAAATAAATATGTTAAAAAAACTTTTGCAGCCCACGAACTGATTTGCTGGGAGTTTGATTTTCCTCTTCTGTAATCTAGTTTGTTCGCGGAAGCTCCAGGATGAAACCCAACCGTCAAACAGACACCGGGAACAGGTAAAACGGTTTGAAGCAACGCGGTCATCCACTTACTCCCGAGGTAGAACTAAGCAGCGAGAACGCAGACTGCGTGTGATGTCGGCACTTATCGTTACGTGCGTAGGACGAAAGTGGGTGAGCTGCGGCGGTGCGTATGATAAATCTAGGCCACTTGCACGCGTCATCTCGGATCCTTTCACCCGGAATTATCCTCATGCGATTATTATTATTATATTAGTCGTTACGTGTTATTTATGATGATAGCAGTACGTAAGTCTTCTCGCTATTTCTAGAAATTGGTGGACAATTTTGATTGTTTGATACAGTAGGGGATTATGAAGATACAAATCATAATGGACCAATGGTCAAATGAAAGGCATGGAGGCACGAAAAACAACGAGAAAGTCTGACGAGCACCATCTTCGTCCACCATTAATTCCATAATGATCGAGCGTGTTCGAATTCCGACCCGAGGGTTGCAAGGTGAGAAACTTATTTCATTGTGGTGAATTTTAGTGGTTTTTTTCCACCAACCAAATTCGATAGTTCAATGCTACGATTACAACGTTATTACTTTCAACGAATGTGAAAACGTTCCTGACGCCTGGTCATCTGCACGTGTCACCTCAGGTTCTTTCGCCACTATATACCCCAATGCGTTCATTTCATTCGTTGTTACTTATCATTTATGATGACTGTAGTGAGTGAGTCTTATGGCCATACCTAGAAATGAGTGAATGATTTTGATGGGTAGGTGATTATGAATATATGACATAAATAAGATGACGAAAGGATGGAATATAATGCAGGGGAACATGGGAGCACCCTGCAAAAAATATGACACGCACCCTCTTTGACCATCACAAATTCCTCAAGGATCAAATGAGATTCGAATCCCGTGTCGAGCGGTGGATGGTGAGCACCCGTTTGTTTATGGGTTGCATATTAATTAGTTTGGCGCACCAATCGAATTCATTGGGTCAAGTTTATGAAGTTATTACTGCCACACGAATGCTGTAAAAGTCCCCCCTCCCCATACTAGCGTAAGATGATTTCTAGACATCTGCACATGTTCACTCTTCACGTTCTTTCCCTGATTGATTGATTGTTTAGTAATTCCTGATACATAACTTCCAGGGTCATTCGTCCCGTAAATGTAATGAATGTTTTTGCTCGGGAAGTGACGGTGATGTTTCCCCCGCTGTATGGTGAGATTTGGTGCCGACCTACCGCCGTCTAGCGGAGTTTTCCCCAACCAAGTATCTCCCACCAGCGGGGCACCAGCCAAGCTGTGTCAAGCTCTTATCTTCTGATGGGTCTCGCGAGGTGTGGTAGTGTAGTGCATGTTAGTATAAGGATGTGTAAGATCCGAGACTAGAACAAGAAAGAGAAAACTGAGATCTTGCGCGGTCCGTGGCCCGGTTTTATGGTACTGCTCCGGCATTCGCCTGGTGTTGATCGGCGAAACCACGGAAAACTACCGATCAGAGCCACCGACCGCTAGAATTCTCCACCAGACAGGGAATCAATTCGACCGAGCTAACAAGCTAGTTTCGAAAATCCTGCCACCGTCAGGACTCGAACCTAAGACTTCCCGGTCAAAGGGACTGTAGTGAAATCTGTTGATGCCCTGTGTCTTCTCTGCCGGCCAAGTTCTTTCACTGGTAAAATAATCCCTCTAGGGGATTATTCATTGGGTAGCTTCATTCGTCGTAATTTGTCGTATCGTTCGTCGTGCCCTGTTGCGTAGGATAAATCCAGATCACTTGCATGCGACATCTCGGAACCTTTCACCAGTAATTATCTTCATATGATTATTATATTCGTTGAAACGAATTATTTTTTATGATAACAGTGCGTACGTTGTATTACAATTCCTGGAAAAGGGTCAATGACTTTGGTGAGTACGGTTTTTGATTACGAAAATTAGAGGTGAATGAACGATGGAATGAGATGTGGCACGGGCAAACTCCTAGAAAACCTGATTGGTACCCGTTCGTCACCCAAAAACTCCACAAGGATCGAACGGGATTCAAATCCCGATCTGAGGGTTGTGGAAGGTATGCACTCGTTTCTCTATAATACTAGATTAAATTTAATATTAATACTGCAATTAAATGTGGGAGCTTGGTTGCAAAATATCTTCACTTTATATTTCTTCTGCTCACATTGACCAACAATAAAATACATTACAAAATATTAATTAATTAAAATTAATTAGTAATATAATATAACCCAATAATTTCAACGTGCAATCTTTTCTAGCACTCCACTTTACTCAACTTCATTTCATTGCACCTTCCACATTCCTTTCACTTCATATCGTAACACAATCCTGCATATAAATAACAATAAAAATAGTATTCATAATAATATTTATGTATTCTTTTATGTTAATAATAATTCATGTGTTGAATATTAGTGGGTTGTTAACAAACAAATTCGTTCCACTAACCAAATTCGTCGAGTGGTATGATAATCAAGTTATTACACACATACACACACACACACACACGTTTGTTCACAATAATGTTACAGACGTCCCCCATACAAGCGTAAGATAAATCTAGGTCATCTGCACGCGTCATCTATTCTTTTACCAGTACTTACTCTCATGCAATTGCAATTATTATACTAGTTGTTACGTATTATTTACTATGGTAGCAGTGTGTAAGTATTATGACAATTCCTGAACACGAGTGAATAGCTTTAATACGTATGTGATGATGAATATTACATACGAATGATGATAGGGCGATGATTGTGAGTGGGAGGCAGAGGAGACTGGGTACTTTTAAGCACGGCCGAGCGAACAGCAATCGTCAAAGATTATAACAAAACTGTTTTTATACTCTGTAATCTTTATACTCTGGTATCGCACTCGATATATTGACATGCTTGAGATACGGGAATCTAGAAGGCCCTCCCTATGCTAAAGTTTTTCAGTAACTATTAATTTTAACTTCGCACGAATCTTTCAAGCTAAACTATTTTCGGATTATCATTAAAACGAATAAAATGGTATTGCAGCAAAAGCTAGCCTACGACATTTTACAAAATCTGTAAAGTGACACCTTCGATAAAAACATTCTGAATCTCACCTTCAAATATTCGCCCCCGGATCCACCCCTGTCTAACATAAACTACGGTAATTCATAGTAGACGTTGAAAATTTTAAACTGAACAAGCAATACATATTATTTTAATTCGTCGCTAATTCTCTTTTGGAACCAAGGAAAACTGTAAAAGTGGGTGATGTGTAGAGGATATTGGCATGTGATATACAGTCAAGGCGGCTCCACATATTCGACATTCGATGAATTGCTCGCCCTATCCGGAGCAGCTTATGTTTTTGGGGAATATTCACTTCCTTTGATATGATCAAAAGATTGACTCGCCGTGGGTAGTCTGGGCACCAACATTTGTCGCTCGGCAAATAGCAAGTCGACCATCCGGTCAACCACTGGGGATCCGGCGAGATCAAGTGCTCGCTGCTCGCCGAATACCGAATGTATGGATGTTGCCTTAAGACGCAGAGAACATTTCATTGACGAACTGGAAGAAACAGGAAATAATTTAGAAATTATTTCATTCTTTAATTGGTTAGATAATACAGAAAGAAGTGAAGTTTCATGAATCCAGGTCATTTCCACGCGTCTTATCGCATCCTTTCTCCAACAATTTTCTGCATGCGATTGTTCTTGTTCGTTATTATACATTCCAATTGCGATGTTATCACAAACGTATTAAACAATGTAACTGAAAAAGTTGTGTTACTCGATGACATTAATAAAGGGTTTTGTAGGATAACGTATTATATAGAGTGCCATGCATAAGTCTACGAACAACAATAAAATCCATTAAGTACTTAATATAATTTTCATAACAAAAAATTTAATATTAGAAAGAAACCACATAAAGAATATTTTAATTAACGTGTTTAGTAAAGTTAATTTAAAACGTTCAGAATGAAATCGATCATCGTGCCGAGTGTATAAATACCATCAACTTTGTGTTTTCTTACGTAACCTACATCACCATCGCAGACAAAAAAAAACAAGTTAAGAAATGAAAAGGTAAAAGATCCCAATTGAGTCAACTTCAAATGTAAAAATTGGATTTATAAAAGCAAATTCGTATATCTGGTGAAAATTGTACAACATCGATTTTGCATTCCTTGGAAACCTAGAAATCAAATTCTTTATGAACTCCATAACATTTGTCAGTATGCCAACATACCCGCCAATCTTCTGACTACCACAGTTACGATATCACGAGACAATATGCATGATACAGCTTCGCTAACGAAAGCAGATATTAAATGAAATCTCCACTGGCAGCGCAACGCTTTCTTGAGGTTTGATTATCACACATATATTTTGTCTTAATCATTGTATTCTTGCATCGCTTTGGCATTGCTGGAGATTACAACCGTCATTTGCCGAAAAGGTTAATTTAAAGCACTTGCGAGTGAAAATTGCCTCGTTAGTGTTTGTGGCACAGAAAAATTGGAAAGTGGCTTATAACGTTCACCTGGCGCAGCCTACATCGTTTGCCTTTAGTGGGTCATATTTACCTTCTAATAGGCCCAGAAAGAGAGCGAAGAAGTTTAATGAATTGCGGTGTGGACAATGCTGTTTTCTAGGAATTGTTTCACTGCTTCCACAAGAAATTAATATTCAATACAATGAATATAGTAATAATATTAATAATAATAATAATAATAATAATAATAATAATAACAACTTAAAACTGAAAGAAACCAGTGAAAAAGAAATAGAAAACAAAAAGTGGAGGTTGTAGGCACTCCACACGATTGTTGACGTAATTCCATCGTGATTTCCTTCCCATGACTTATTTTCTTCTCATTCTTTCAATTATCCCCAATTGTTCGGTATGTTTGAATTTTTCCCTTTTGTTAACATTTTTCGATAATTCCCCAGTTCCCAACTTCTGACACACATTTCGCTCTTTTCTTGTGATTTTCATCTTTACTACAGCTTCGCGCCGCCACAGAAACCTCAGTTTTTGCGCCTTAGCGCTTGTCACCACTACCGTTGACAACGACTGTTTCCGCCTCCGCCACCATCACCTTCACCGACATCGCGGCTGGTGGCGGTGTTCCTCTCTACTTGTTGGAGTGATTTGGCTCCGATCTATTCGCCGAATTGCGAGGAAATCCCCCCCCCATCTCCTTCCTCTTTCTTGTCCTGTCCTCACCTCTTACTTACACACATTTACACTTACATGCCCTACACTGCCACACATGCCGAGATGTCTGTCGGGAGCTTAGACCTTGTCCTGGGTGGGGCGGAGTCCGGCTGGTGGGAGATGCCTGGTTTAGGAAAATCCTGCTAGCCGACGTTAGGTTGAATCAGGATCTCGCCATACAACGGGGGAGACGTGCCCGGAATCACTAACCTACCAAACAACCAAATTCCTCCACATACGTTCTCGTATCTCGTCTAGCGGAGCAACACCACTGCTAGGCAAAGCTCCAAGCTCCCGACTGGACTCCCGTCATGTTCGGTAGTGTAGTGAAAGTGGGTGTAAGGAAGGGGTGGGGAAATGTCAAGGAAGAGAAAGGAAAAAAGCGCACGGCCCGTAACCCCACTGGTCTCATATGTGTGGTAGTGTAGTGCATGTAAGTGTAAGGGGTGAAGATAGAACAAGGAAGAGGAAGGAAAGATTCTGTATGGTCCGTGGCCCGTTTGTCAGGGTACTGATTCGGCCGATTTCTGGTAGCGATCGGAGACATCACGAATAACTACCCATTAGAGTAATGAGCCGCTAGAAGTCTTCTAACAGCGAATGAACTCGACCTATCTATCCAGCGAGAGTCGAAAATGGGAACTCGAACATGCGATCTTCTGGTCAGAGTCGCTGCAAAGACAGCGCAATGCTGCCTCTGAGCTACAATCCGCCGGTTTCTCCTCACGCGGCCCCCGTAACCGCTCGGTCGTGCTCATAGCATGTTTACCTCATTTTAACGCTCTCTTCTCTCGCGCTCTCTCGTCCTTTTCTCTCACTCATATTCACTTGCTCCATAATTTTCATCCTTCCTGCCAAAGCGGTTTAATTTTTCTTAGAACTACACGCTTTTCACACTTCCTTTCCTTTCTCTCAATATTTCTCCAAAAGTTACATTCCTAGAATTTTGTCAATAAATGTTGTTTTCCCTATCCATATTTTTTTATTAAGAAGAATTCCGAATTATCGTTAATTGAAAACATTATTTTATGTCAATTATGAATGTTTAACAAGAATTTGAATATCATTTTGTGATTGTGCAGAGTGAAAAACAGTATATGAGATCCAATTATTCCGATATATTTTCATTATTCGATTGGCATTAAGAAATTCTTAACATGTCAGTTTATATTTATCTAAGTATAGCAGACTGTATACGATGTTAATGTTTCTTATTCTTTTTTATTTCTTCCACTCGATTACCACTCATTATCCTTCATCACTTTAATCTATTTTGCAGACATCTCTTTCACATTTTTTCCTATAATTTATGATCGTTTTTTATGTTTTCTTTTTAGACCCTTATCTTTTTTCTTGTTTTTCTACCTCTTCAGAGTCCTAACGGACTTACAGCTTGCTTTATTTTGTCCGTATATCCACTTCGTTTGGTACATCCTTCTTTGAAAAATATTTGTTTAAAAATTAATTTTCAGTATTTTCTTTTTATCTCTGATGTTTTTTACATTTCACCATTCTTTAGTTCCTGCTCTCAACGTATTTAGCTCTATTTCTTTCTCAAATATTTTTTGTTTTCATTTCCACCTTCACAGTTATCTCCACTTAATTCGCAACCACCACGTTACTGCCAACTTAACTTTACAGGATTTCTCTATTAAGGTCTCACTTCCGTGTTTCGACCACATACATATTTTTCTTAGAATCATCTTCTAATCTATTTGCTTCCTTACGTCTTGTTTCCGTATCACTGCGTATCTTCTGAATAAATTACTTTCATTGCTCTTTATTCTTTCTCTTTTAATTCTCCGCTTTTTATTCCTATTTTCTTAAACCAATACTTTTTCATTTTATTTTACCCCTTTTACTTCATGTGTTGTGTTTTCAGTGTTGTTCACAGTATATTCGTCATCTCGCCCTTTTTCTCTCTCACACTTAGACCTCCTGTCTGTTTGTCTGTCTGTCTGTCTGTCTCTCTCTCTCTCTCTCTCTCTAACTCTCTCTCTCTTTCTTTCTTTCTTTCTCTCACAGATGTCATTCACAATTCCCAAACTTTACAATTGTTCATAGGTATCCCTTTCTTTTATTTTTCCGAGGAAACGTGCCTATTTATTCTTTTCTTCCTTCATACTTGTCTGTTCATCTACGTGTGTCACACTTCACTGTCTCTTCCACCGACATTTATAGCTGCAGTCTCCGTCAGAATTTGGCACACAGTGGGCCAAACTTACTCCATCGAAGAGCACTTTGTGACTTATGAAGTTCCAAAACAATAATTTCAGACTCTAAAAGAACCAAGAAATGAAAACGTATTAATTTATTATCTTTCGGTTAACTTGCTTAACGTTTCTTCTTACACTCATTTTTCCAAAAGTTTTTTGCGATATCACTTTAGAAGCATTGTCTTTGGAAATGTATAGGCCTATACCGTACTCTTTGAGTTTCTTTTAAGTTTTAATCTTTCTGCTACGTCTATCTCCACAATTCCCTATCAAAGAAATCACATGAAGTAAAATATGTTTTTAATACAAATATTACTTCTTTATTACATTTATTAATTTTCAACTATGTAAAAATTATCACATTTACAACAGAATGAAAGAAACAGTAAGAACAGGGGTCGTCTTCCTCGAATTAATAACTACGTAGGAGATTTAGTTTATTATACGGGTTGATTCTTAGATATCCCGTGTGTTCATTTTTATTTGTTAAATTAATTGTACTCAAGTCAATTTGCATTAAAATTATTTTATTATTATTTCATAAAATTATTTTCTTTCGTTTTCCTATTCATATTATTTTTATAATGTGTACTTTTTAATATTTAGTTTTTGTTTCTCAAGATCTTGTTTTCATATTGTATTTGTTTCGTATAGGTTTAAACCTGATCTGTCTCACTCCTTCCATCCCTCTCTTGGACAATCGTGTCTCCATCTTTGATAACGAAAACACACGTCGTACTTAACCTATTTTTTTCTAAAACCAATCATTGATTTTTTAAAGAAAATTATTACGTGTTTCATTGCATAACTTTATACCGTGTAGCTACCTTTACAATGAAGCCTTTACAATACCTACATCCTAATGCGTCGTAACCTTACGAATCCCGGTATCCCCCTCAATCTCAGCTGCACGTTTAATGTCTCGTGCGCGTCGACTCGTCGTGTTCGTTGGCACTGTGCCGGCGCATCCACTCTCTCCTGCGGCGGTGCGCGCGCGCGGTAATTAAGGCACGCCCAATTTATGACGCTCGTAATGAGCGACGCGAAGCGCTTGCCTGCCCGCGCGCGTGCTCCCGGCGGCGGCGGCGGCGCGCCGCTCCAGAAAGCACGCGAGGGCCCGCCCCGCCCGCGCGCGCGCCTCTATGGCACACGGTGCGTGAGCGCAGGAAGGCGCTGGGTGGGGGAGGTGTTTGACGCACGGTATTGATTCTGACTTGTCATCGAATGTCGCGAACGGATATCGCTCGTATGTGTTGAACACAGGACGCGACTCTGTTGAAGGTAAAAAATAAAATGTATTTTTCTTGTCATTTAAATAGTGTACGTTTTCTCAGAAACTGTACTATTATACACAAAGATTAGAATTTATAAAAATACATTTACAGATTAGAAAGTATATACAATTGTGTCTCTACGAATGTGAAAGGAACATTTTGATAAAATGAAATGTTATCATTTACCAACACAAATATTTAATGGATAATAAATGTATTGCAATTAGAAGGCAAGTACGAATAAAAATAATAATAATGCTATTATCTTTAAGTTTTTATCACTTTTTGAAATTTAAATTTCACTAAGTTTAACTTATTTTTAAGCATTTAATATTTAAATTATCTGATTTTTTGGGAGGGAAACGAACATTTTCAAAAATATTTTAATTCGATGTTCATATCGAATTCGAATGCACATTTTTTGAATCTTATTAACGGTTGTCATAAAATTAATAATAATAATTATTATCATAATAATAAAAATAAAATAACTGTTTAATACAATAATATCGCTGATTGATTACTAGTGATTCCGGGCGTCAGCTTCTAAGGCCTTTTGTTTCGTAAGTGTAGTACATGTTTTTGATCGGAAGGTGGGGGTGAACTTGCCCCGCTGGATGGCGAGAGCCGGTGTCGAACTACCGCCGGCTAGTGTGGTTTTCCACGACGAGATATTTCCCACCAGTGAGGCAACGCCGTAGTCTGGACAAGCTCTAAGTTCCCGACCTGTCTCCCGGCATGTGTGGTAGTGTAGTGCATGTTAGTGTGTGGGGTGGGTGGGAGAGAGAGAGGGAAGCGCGTAAGGGGTGAAAATAGAACTAAGAATGGAAAGGAAAGATCGCGCGCGGTCCGTGGCCCGATTGTTTGGATACTGCTCCAGCATTCGCCTAGTAATAAACGGTGAAACCACAGAAAACTACCGATCAGAGCAACCGGCCGCTAGAATTCTCCTCCAGACAGTGACAGAACCCGACCCAGCTACGTAGCTAGGGTTAAAAATCCTGCAAACCCAAGACCTCCCTATCAGACGCCCTGCAGTGATATCAGCTGATGCTCTGAGGTACCTCTCCCGGACAGGAATGGCGCCGCCAATGCCGACCCGCTCTAGAAATCATGAGAGGGACGTGCACCTCTAGCACACAATACACGAACGTACGTATTGGTGGACTGCAAGAAGACTGTGAGTGAGATGGTTCGATAAAGGATATGAGGAAGTTTTTACACAGCGAAGCGTTACAGCTATCGACAACGCTATCGATCTTCTGCGCATGCACTGTTAGAGTTTCGCATCGCTTTTGTGCATTTGCGCATGCGTAGAAGATCCAGATTACAGACGGCTGCTGCACCCTATACCGTGTAAAAACTACGTTTCGTCAGCAGATGACCAATGCGAATATTCCCAATCTGAACTTGGTTGGAATATGATGGAATTAAAATGATTGAGATTAGTAATTCTTTACTAGTAGCGTCCAGTTGTGAAAATTCTGCTGTTCAAAAAGTCACAAAATGATTTTGAAAAAAGGAGAAACAATAAATAAAACACTCTTTGATAACACTAAAATAAATGCATAATTATAACAAAAACAGCTTCAAGAATATTACTATATCACAGTGTAGAGCATATGGATACACAGTAAAATCGTTCTTAACATATCAAGAATATAAAATAGTTTATGTTCCGTAACGCAAAAGTGAATAGGGATTATTTAATGATTGGTAGCTTGGAGACTTGCTGACGCATGACATCAGCTATGTCGCAAATCAGTGACCCACTGAAAATGAGAATTGGTTCATGACACACAGAATAAGAACAGGTGAAATAACGCATTCACATATTGAAATTTGTGACTCACAATCGAAACCTTCATTGCTTTTGTATTTTTCCTGGATATCTAACGAAACTATACACACTCCTCTCACGATCTCACGATCGGAGGTTACAAAACCTCATTTTTAAAATATTTTGAGCGTGGGAAATTAATAATAGAGATGTATCTGCGTACCCAAATCCTAGGGACACTCCAAAAGTAATGCACTACATTTTTTAAGCATTCAATTTAATTTCCATACCTTTCCAATTTTTACGAAATGTTGATTATCTTTCACGAACAGAAAGTCACCTATCTACATAATCTCCGTCTCTTTCTATTGCCTTACAACACCTTGGTTTAGCAGCCTTGACAATGATGTCAATATCTGCTGGAACCCATGTGTTAAATCCTTTTTAAAATGTAGTTCCTTCAATATTCTACACTAACTAATTTTTCCTATACCCACTTTCATTAACAATTCTTTCATGGTTACACTTTTGTCACAGAAATGAATTTGTGAATTCACTCCACATTGTCAGGAGAATGTGAGACGAACTACCGCAGAGCAGGAGATCCTGAGCATCCGCCAGATAACCTGGAAGCTCACCGACTTTTGCCAGTGACAATCTTCTGTACCTTTCCTCAAAGCCTGGGCAAATTTAAAAATAAATTTCCTAAATGTTTATTTGTGAATCACAAGTACCTTTAATGCCGGTCCGAGATATTTAAAGTAGTATTGCCGTAGTGACCTCTGACCGAAGGATCGCGTATTCGTGTGGCATGATTGTATTTCTGTTTGTCCTTTGATCCCCTACATCACCATATCGTGTCATCTTCACAGTTGCCATACCATTAAATGCAATTGTGGTTGCTAATGACCTAGATGTTGATGCGGCCTCTAATTACAAAAAAATATTTCTTTAATATTATTCAATTACTAGTCTACTATGTAAACTAAGCTGTATAATTAATAATTATAAGTATTATGATTATTATTATTATTAATTTTGTATAGTGGCGTATTGAAATTGAGGGAAACGAATGTATAAGAAAGTCATTACAGGTCAGTGCAGTGAAGTAAAGTGTGGTGAGGTGGAGTGCTATGAAAGCTTGCATTATGAGTTCTCTGGCACGGACACTTAACATCCGACGTGAATGTTCATCTTGCATTACGAAGTGAGAAAATAGAAATCATCTTGTAGATAGGCAAAGCGGTTTTGTGGTAGAGAACAGCTAGTATTAACTTCATGGGCAGTTCACTTCCACATCTTATCGCCCATTAATTGAAAAATATATACCTCAGTGGTGCTAACAGTGCAATACGTTACACCCTAATTGTCACATACTGAAGCACCAAAGTGCTGCAATGATGGTAATAGGAAAATGAATATGTCAAGTTAATGAGACCTCTACAATGATATTAAGTGAACTACTTTACTAATGAATAAAGTTTTTATATAAGAGAGTAAATGTTCCCTAGAAATGTTCATACAACTTCACAACATATTGCTAAAAGAGAACTCGCTGTTTTAATACGTAATAAATAGAGAGATAATCGTAAACATAATATTAAGTTATTAGCTACCCAGTGAGAGCCTCATCTTTCTTTATTACTGCTGCAACATCACATATAAAGATATGTCATGACATCACAGCACTGCCGGAGGTATTTTTTAATGGGGATGGGTCAAAAGGTTTTGAAAGATCAGCCTTTTGCATTGCCGGTCCGCAAGAACACGAACAAGTAGAAACTAAAGGCGAAACAAGGTTAAGACTGGTACGTGTAGTGCATTTGATTTCTCGGGAGGTTGTGGTGTTCATTCCCCAATAGAAAGTAAGCTCCAACTGTTACCTATAGGTCTGTTTGTAGGATTTTGGCGCCTTCCTGGTTTGCAATGGAATTCTGCCTCCAGAGATCTCTCGCACTGGGAGACTGCCTCAACCGCAAGAAGCTCTTACACATTCAGGTCGCTACTCGTAGATGGGTTCGTAGGCTTCCGCGGCCGGAGTCTATGCATTCTTGGCTATCCGGGATGAGCCGCGTCTTGGTCAATTGTACTGACGTTTCGGCTCTGCATTATAGTTGTGAAGAAGGACATAGCAAGATGGCCGAAACGCCAGTACAATTGGCCGAGACTCAGCTCATCCTGGATGGCCAAGAATGCACGCTACTCGTAGAATCTACGGGCGCCGACTGGTCGCCTTAATTTACGAGGCCCTGGAAATCTATGGGCCAGAGATTTATAATATATATTTGCCTATATACGGCATTTCTCCATTCTCTGTCTAGTCATGGAGGTTTCTACACCAATAAGGTACGTAAATACACCAGTAGAGTTTGTTTGCTGCAATTTAATTAGTAATAAATAGCTTTGATGGAGCATTCCTTCAGCAATGATGGCTAAAGAGTTCTTTTCCAAATTACCACACCAAAGCCTATTATTACGAATACAAGAATATGATTTTTTCATTATTGCGATAGACACAAATATAAGGTTAGTATAATAATCAAATATTAAGATAGTTTGTAGGAATTTAAATAAAATAAATACGCTAAACTTTTTCTTAAGCACAATTTTTTTTGTTATTTATATTAAAAAATCTTTTAAGATATTAATGTAAACATACAATTTCAAATATATGTACAAGATTGTTGGTTTAAAAAAAACAACTAGATTTTCGCTATGATAATTGGATTAGACTCTTTAAATTTACCCAAAATCTTTCGACCTGCCTTGGAAAAATTTGCGAAGACCTGAATATTGCTACGACCAGAATATGCTAATCTCCCCACTGGTCTTTCAACAAAGTTATGATGAGAGATAGGGTTGTACATGTGTGGGTGTACGGGAGCTGAAGGGGGCCAGGATGAGAAGGATAAATTACGGTCCTGGCCCATTTGATAGAGTGCTGCTCTACTATTCCCTTACTGTTAAAGGAAGAATTCGCGAAAAACTGACCTTCATCAGAGCATTTGGACGCTGTAATTCCCCTTTATGCATTGGATGTATTCGAATTTAGCTAGCGTTGGAATGTACCTGGCAATGATCAAATAAACCACGGAGCTGAAATACCAGAGCCATAAGACTCATCTAGGCAGTAGCACCATCCGCTAATTAGCCGATCGGAAATCCTTCCCAATACCGGGACTCGTTCCTAGAACTTCTCTCTCTACGAAACTCTGATTACGAATTGCATACGTACATACTGATGCTTCTCTGGATATGAATTGCATACCTGTACTCCACTCTCACACATGCCGGGAGACCGGTCAGGAGCTTAGAGCTTGTCCGTGGCGGTACTCCGCTGGTGGGAGATACCTGGTTGTGGAAAATTCTTTCAAACCGACGTTGGTCGGAGGTGGATCTCGCCAGCCTGCGGGGGAATATCACCAATTACCACTATAAAACATGCTCTATACGTCTATACCAATTCTTTTGAAGTAAGGAGGGAGTCCCAAATTAGTTTATTGACAGATAATTTGTGAATAACTTTTCTTTATTATTCGGTGTTCACGTGGTTGGTACATGTTTCGGAGTTAGGTTGTCCCCATTATCAGGAAAACATAGCAGAGCCCATATATATTTATTATTGAACATCGGCAATTGCTGTGTCGAACCGTCAGGATGAAGAAGAAGTGAATGCACCCTGTTTAAATCAAAAAAAAATTATCGGTTTAAAAGTCTCATTTGGTGCAGGAATATGGTGTCTTCAAATATTTCAAACTTTCTAGGAGAAAGAATTTGAAGGCTAGTTGAAGGCCTTTCAAAAGCTATTTTGTCACCAAAAAACAAAACTTACGGTATATGTACAGATATTTAAAAAGTATAAAACGTTATACAACGTTTTAAGGAACTTTTCCCACAACTACGAACAGCTCAAGAATTCCAGAACATTTCCACGCTAGTATGCTCTTGTTTATCTCCATCTGATTACGAGAGAAATACTCTGCTCTCTGTTCGCAGTATATTAAACGGTATACAGATGATGGCAATCCTTCACCGAAGCAAATTCTTTAGTTAATCAATTAAAAGCCGAACCCTCCCCTGTTAAGTAGTCGAGTCCATTTGCAACGCGAGCACGTAATGAATGAAACAGTGCGTAGCGCGTAACGATAGTAAGCCATGCGTAAAATGCGACACACATTTTGTGTGAATTAACATTTTACACCGCCGGTGCACACATTGATGCAATGCACTGAATTTGAGTTTTGCCAGGCGAAAGGAATGATGTACTTCAGGCCTGTTGCTCAGCCGTCTGCGAAATATGCATTGAATTGGTCTGGTTGCAATTTATGGAGCAGCTGGAAGTGTACTCTGGTTAGCAGTCACATCGTTGCATTGTAATGGAAAATGACAGGAGTGCAAGCAACAAAAAAATACGTGTGTAGGAAAATGATGTGCGTGACAGAAATTATAAGGGTAATGACTTCGTTTGAATATGCACATATAATTATCAATGCAAGTTTGGTATTTTAAGGCTTTAACAGACTAATTTAGCATCTGTTACGAAACAGGATGCAACTGCATACATTTTAGCATTTATTATTTACCAATTCTTGCACATTGAATTCACAGTACACTGTACCTCCTAAACAGGTAATTCCGTCGATAAAATATTGTAACAATACAATACCTACGCTCCCACAATACCTCTGTTATGAAAATATAGTAAGAGGTAAATTTTAAGCACAGATACTTGATAACAACTATTCTACAAACCTATGTCAAAGTTATTTCTATAAACAATATGTTATGTTCTATTCTAAAAAGTGGAAGTACTCATAGTTAACTATTTACCGGATCATTTTTTACATCAATCACCATTTTAGACATACATTTTCTTACAATCCTCTCAAACAATTCACTACATTGTATTATTGGGTCATTCTTTTATCTGGTGCTGGACGAAGGTATTAGAATTTTGCAAAGAACGGTTTTATAATTTTGCTCATATGCATAAATTCATTTTTTTGCAGTGGCTTGTGACATAAGATCATATCTTTTCACATCATTCACGACATAAACTGCAAGGGAATCCACTAACTGATACAGATTAGCAAGAGGAATTTAGGAAAAAAATATTACCACCGTCTTCTTCTCAATTATGTGAATAAATGTTGCATGCGTCATTTTGCCTAGAAACGCCTCGTTTATCGCTAGCAGGTTTTTAAATCTTTGATCCCGATGAACAAGCTGAAAAGTCATGAAAAATTAATTTTACAAGAGAGCAAACACGTCTTTCAACTGAATTAAATCAGGGAAAATGATATTCAAACAAAGGTCATATTAAAACAAAACTACTTTTGTTTTGTTATTTAAGGTCGCATCAACTACTAGGTCATTAGTGGTATGGTAACTATGAGGATGACACGATGTGATGCGAAAGGACGAACACACTACAACCATGCCCGAGGCGGGACTCGAACCCGCGATCCTTCGGTCTGAGATGGCTATGGCACTACTGCGTTAGCGATCTCGGTCATCCAGAAAGGCAAACTGTGTGTAGGTTTTGTTTGAAATCATTAATACCTGATTTACAGCATCAGCTGAAAGTTGTTTTTGGCTCTTCTGTAAAAACTAAGCTTTCGTGACTTATCAGCTCGATCACCGGGGACAAAGAAATAATTCTCGTATTCTGCAAGCGACCAAAAGGTTGTGTTTGCAAGTGACGCGAGAAGTAGGGGCTGACAAACAAAGAGCCCGCCTGGGGAACACACGTATTGGACAGAGTCTGCGGAGCACGCTACTTCGAATGAGTCTTAGTTCGCTCACCTTGGCACTAACATTGTTGAATAGAGAAGATGGCTACTCAGAAGAAAATTTCTAATTTCCAACAAGACTGGCTGTATTATGTTTATCTCTGAACTACTTTGTTTCTTTTCTCTTTTGCAGATTTCCTGCGTTAGGATAAGACCTGACTAATTATCTTGTTTCTTCATTGATTTGCATATGTTTACCAAAAAATTAACGAGAATTATCTCGAAAATACGAGAGAGCGACGTATGCTTTTCTCCCACTGATCCATTTATATGTGGAACAAGTCCTAGCCCTTGCAGGGAGAAGGGTCCTTAGTGCCGGTCCACGAGCTTATTTGTTTGGTGGAGGAAAGTCAAGGGTTTTGAAGTGAAATATTCTTTTTGTATTGAATATGTTCATGAAAATGTATGTTAGATACCACAGAACTTTCTAAAATCTCTGGGAAAAGAAAAAGTTTCTTTCGAAGTTTTATTTTATTCCTCCATCTCTGCTTCAGTCTTCAGATCCTGTCTCTTGAGCGGAAATGTTCCGGAACAGAACTTTCGAAATACGAATTGTGCCGCAAATCTCGCGGCTTGCTGCTGCTTACGCACCGGTTAAGTGCTTTCTGAGAAGTTGCCAGTTCCCAGGCACTCTGCAGGTAACAGAAGGACTGTGGAGTATTTTCCTTCTCTTTCGTAGTTGAGGATCGGATTCCTCATCAGAGTGTATGGTGAATTGTAGTTACTTCTAAAGGAATAAGTGGGTATTTAGTGTTTTTTTCGCGTCAATTACTATGGTAATTAGATCGTTGATGCAGAGCATGTTATATACCAGCGCTATTTACTATGAACACGTTTTCAACTAAATTTGTAAGATACCTACTAATATTCAAAGAATATCTTTCCACTAGATGGTGCTGTGAAACAAAAGAATTCATGTACACGTAGGCTTCCACGACTCGAGTTCTTGACTTCTAGGCTTTCCGGGTGACGCCGCGTCGTTGGCTGAGGGGCCGACGTTTTGCCTGTCACATCGCAGGTTCCTTCAGGGTAGTGAACGTGATCGTCACTGCCTCGGCCTTTAAGCCAACGACGCGGCGTCATCCGGACAGCCAAGAAGTCACAAAACATGTCATGTCAAATGCAACCCGCAAAACAATCGACGGTACTTATTTTGATCTACTATATTGTTAAATAAGTTCTAAACGGAATTTTAAACACTAGGGCATTAAAAACAAAAATTCTTAGGCCAAAGGCCTAAAAAAACGTTTCTCACACAGTAATCTACATGATGAGTTTTTTTGAACATCCAATTACATTTGTAGTGGTGGAGGGATGACCTCCAGAGAGGGGGGGGGCAAGGGAGAGAGTGGAAGATGAAAGGTAGTACAACGACTGCCGGGTTACGCTAGTTTGAGTATAAAATTATACTTTCCAGCGTGTGATTTTAAATTAGGTGAACAATATTTCCTGTATGTAGCCCTTGACACTGTCACCATTGGGGAAGTTGTCTGTTATGGGGAGCTGTTCCGGATCCGAGACTGTTATGGGGAGAAGGGAGACTGTGTGGTGTGGCAATGGGGAATAGAGGTGTAACAACAGAAATCCTCAATCTGATCCGGACGATCACAGAAACAATCATCAATATTAAAAATCAGATTTAGAGATTTTTCCTCTGGTTCTTCTGAAGTAAACTTGTCTCTTACTTAAAATTCCAAATCGATGTAAAGCGATGCATAGCGTGACAAATCACCACACACCCGATAGCGTGACAAATCACCGATGAATCACGCACACCCGATTGCAGATTTACATTGCTGCCGATGGGAGGCTTAGTAAAGAATTTGTGTAAAGATTTCGTTTTTCGTTTGTTATCTACGTCTTATTTTATTTTTGTCAATTTTCAATCAGAAGTTGAGTACGGCAATAATATAAAAATGTTTATCTTTCTATTATCTGAAGAATAATAAGGAATCAATATAGTTAAATTCATAAACTTTTCATTCCTTGATGTTTGTTTCTTTGTGTGCGTGTTTTTTTTATTTATTTTTTTTTTTGTTGCTTATAGACCAACTCCAACCACGCGTGCAACCTGCTTCAGCAGATGCAAGTACCATCATCTGGGAAGAGGAATTCAGCATTTTAGCTAAATCCCGACTTTTATTCCCCAAGGTCGTTAGCCCTGGGGGTGTGGACAATGAGATGATAATGATAGTGTGGGATGAAAGAACGGCACACATATAGACAAATACACCCATGCCCGATCTGGGACTCGAACCCCGAGCCCCTCCATCTTCTGGTCCGAGGCCACTACGACGCTACTACCCTAACGATCTCAGCCACTGTGACCGACTCTCTTGGTTAGATTTGAAAGGTTTTAATATGCGAACTTGTTCTTACAGTCATTAAATATCGAGCTCGATTCTCGTTCATTTTGAAAATTACTTTAGATATTATTTTCCTTATACTAACAATTTCTGTATATTGTTCATTTCAATGATACATTCTTTGTTATTTCAATCACTGAAAGAAATGTGCAATTCTGATGAATTAATGGAAAAAAATCGTACATTCTGATCGTTAAGACTGATGTTTGTTTCTGTATCCTTGTAGTCAAGACCAAGAGATGCTGAAATCGTACCTCTACGCTTATTACCGTCCCTCTCAGTTTCCCATATCTCAGTAACAGTTTGGGTACCGCGAAGCAAAGCTCACCTTCCCGAAAGTCAAGAGTTGCGAGGGCTTCTAAAGAAAATTTATTTTGTCGATTTAATTTAAAATCGCGTGCCAGAAAGTATCATTTTATAGACAAACTATTGACAAAACATGAATAAGGCAAAATGATAGATCATAAGATTCCACTTTTTATTATCTAGCTATTGCTAGTGAGAAAAAATATTATTCCATCTAAAAAAAGCAACATAGTAAAATTTCTCGAAGACAAAAAAATATTACGAACTATATCTTTCCAGCATATTAATTGTCTCACGACTCCACATTCTTGAGTGAAAACTGGATATCAATATCTAGTCATATAAGCGATGCATCTTTGGCGATGCTCGACTGTTTTGAAACCTGCGAAAAGAATCCACCAATAGCTCTAAAACATGCATACGTGGTCTTCGAACACTATTGGCCTTTGCAGAAATCTTTCATTTGCATATGACATTTCTGGTGTACGTAACTCGTTAATATCGGCTATTTCAGTGTGTTAGTAATGATTCTCTTTGCACGTTATTTTGCTCTACCTTTTACTTTCTCGCACATACTAACGTAAGAAAGTATTGTAATCGTGCGAAGGAAAACTGCTAATGTTTCAACTTGTACGATCAGACATGTGCGTTGTCTCATTTTGAGCTGCTTCATTTCATAAATAAACAGTTGATTGCAATTCATAGATAAGTATCTCTTCAATAGGCAGTATATACAAACAAATAGATACAGATCTCTTTTTAATTTTGAATTGTTGTGATTTGAAATATAATTTTTATTTTAATCAAGGCTGAACACATTTTCTATACGCACATTTTGAGTCGTAAAAAAATTGAAACACGCTGCAGCGAGCGTACAGCAGCGCAGAGACGAGAAGAGTCTCGCTTGACCGCGGCCATTTGCATAAGTTCCGCGATGCCATCGCCCCCTACCGTGAGTTCCAGCTGCATTTTTCTTCTCACCTCCCCATCAACAGCCGCCTTGCAGCGGAGAATTGGAAATTAATCCGTTAGAGGAATCTCCTTGTTGGAGTGTACGGTCTGCTTAACACTGATGCTTGCGAGGATACCTCGCTAACATATAAACCGCCTTGTTTATTCAGTTGATGACAATTATCAGCTGATAATTGCTTATGCGGTTGAGAATTCCAGGAAAACGCCTATATACAGATTGCTATCGACTTAAGGAGGCCCTAGATGTGCAATTATTTCGATTACAAGATAGAATCACACGCTTAAATCAAGTACGATTGAATGTCTATCATACCGACAAAACCCGGTAACTAAAAATTTTGAAAATTCGCAAAATAGCAATGTGATGCTTCTTAAAGTTTAGATTGAGAGTTTATCATACTGTTGACCCAGTTGTACAGATAATTCCCTGAGCTGTGGAAAGTAAAAAGTAAAGACAATTTTAACAGAAATAGAAAAAAAAAGGCACCCCTTGAAAAATAGTTGGGGATTTAAAGGCGTGGAAACTAGTATTCACATTTACTGAATTAAAAGAAATAAATGTTTTACGAGCGAATTTCAACCTGAAACACCATTGAGGGGGGAGACAGAAGGTTGATTGAAGCGTGTGTCAACCGAATGACTGAAACGTTTGATCAAGCAGCTTGCTCGACTAGAACCTTCTTTAGGCAAAGCCATAGACGCGTACGATTACGCAAAACGGTTTGGATGCGGTTTCTCTTTTGATTATGAATTATGACACCTTAGTATATATGAAAGTGCATGGTACCACCAAATGTTGTTTGGACCTCACCTAAGACGCCAATAAAAATGGCACATGATATAATATTCTGGACTCCGTTGTATCTGTAAAGCTTTATTCGATCTTTAGGTTTTTAGTTTTAAATGGAAGGTGATATAGTATTCTTTACATAATGTTATTACACACTTTTCGATAACTAGTACAGCATTTGAGTAAAAGTGTAGTATTTGAACATTTGAGCAAAAATGTATTTACATGTACTAAGGTGTAATAATTAAGATTCGAAATAGAAATCTCACTCAGAAAGGATGCATACTCTTTGATTAAATAAGTTGATGTAAGTAACATTTTAAATATTTAATTTCATGCATTCATTAAAAAATAAAAATTCAACTCATGGCTTTAAATATTTTAATTTATACAACAAACTATTTAAATCAAATTACTTTCTGCCTAGGTTTTATCAAACATTCACAAAACTGTTAGAATTGATTAAAGAAATATTGATTCGATCCCTCGGTTTGCTTCTGAACTGTCAATGTATCTCTACTTTCCTGACCGTACGTCACATAGTATTTTAACTGTTTTCTCACGCAAAAGAAAGTTATTAACTACCATCCACATTTCTCATTGAGTGTTGATTGTCATCATTTCAAAGAATAACATAAACACCCAATAACTTTTAAAATAAATAAAAAAAATCCACAAAAGTGCTATAGAAACTTTCCCGTAGTTTGAAATGACGGACTGGCATAATTAGCTGTAGGGAAGATCCGTTTTATCTCAAGTGTTTTGGGACTTTCCTAGTCTCCGCTTAGAGTGCTGCCTGCGTGCCCTCAAAGCCTCTTGGTCAGAGGACACGAGGAAGTCCTCCGGTCAGTGAAGAGTACTCGAAGCAAACCGCTGAGGACTCCGACAGGGCAACGCTGATTGGAGGACGGTTGGAGGAAGGTTTTGAAGTGTAATCAAGATTCTAGGAATTCCCAAAGTACCCGGTGTTTGGATTCAAATCCATTTTGATATTTCTCTCACGTCTTCTCTCCGTTTTGTTTTTAATGTGTAAGTAACATATTTGAAAAAAACAACGCCAGTTAAAGTGCGTGGCTTCTTAAAACTAAACAATTTTAGCCTTGTTAAAGCTGACGAGTAATTTCTCAAGATAAATGCAGAAATCTTTACACTAAATTATGAATCTTATAAAATCAGATATTAAAAAGTTGAAAAATAATAAATCTTGTTGCAAAATAATGGAAAACTACTTTCACGATTAATGAACATACAGAATAGAATTATAGCTCATCCATAACATGATTTCAAATTGTTGAGAAAAGCAACAGGTCAGTGCTTGATATTTAGGTACAATTGTAGACATATATGTGCATTTTTGTAGAAATGAGTAATACGTTTGCTTATTACGACGACCGGACATCCCTTATTTGGAGGCGACTAAAGGGGACTTAAAGGCAGGGAAGACAAGCTTTTACAAGTTCCCTAAACATGGTATTTGACACAAATCGCATTTAGTTTTTCTACTTCTCTCTTTCTATCCCACTTTGAACCCCATATGTTGCTATTGTGTGATGTGAAATGTGTGTTTGAAAGAAAACGTTAATCAAAGAGGATGGCAAAACATGTTTTTAACAATGTTTATAATGTTTAAAAACTTGTGAAAGTTGATGCGTTTTTATTACGACAAAAGCCCTGAAATACAAAGCCCTGAAAAAACAAGTATTGTAAACTTTGAACATAAGAAGGAAAAATTAATCAAGCTAGGTAAAAAAGAATAAACCACTTCTGGGTAATTAATGACCCATCAAATGTAACAGGGTACTACGTAAAACGTCATTCCAAATATTACATATCCCAAATAATTCCAAATATTATTAAAACAAGAACAGTGTAATTGAAACAAACAAAAGACCAGGCCAATATATAGTTACATAATGTGTGTTTTAGTAGGTATAAATAATGCCTCGCATCACTGTTCTACATGTGTTCAATAAATATATTGAATACTGTATATGTATGCATTATATTTTTCCATCAAATTCTAAATTTTGAAAATTTTGAATCCATGATTCCGAGCGATCTATAAAGCATATGTTTTATTTTCTGAAAATATTTCTCTTTTTAAAAAACGTTCCGTTATTCAACCGAAAATTAGCATGTAGAGTTCAGAAAGTAAAAACTACTCCTATATATTAACAATATGCTGTCAAAGTAAGTATCAAAACTGAATTCGAGACGCTGCGCCTCGTGTGTGACGCAGTCCGCTTGTAAATGCAGAATGGGAGTCGTCCACTCACGCACGCCGAGTGAATTATTTTATGGACCTTAAAACGCGAAACCCTACTCCCGCCCTGTCAGCACTCACGCATACGCTCGCTGCAACGTAAAGCTGAACAGCTGTGAAACAAGAACTCTACACAAACCGCTCGAATATCACGTTTTGTGTGTGTGTGTGAACACTCATTTTTGTATTAGAACGCCCGTTCTTGATTTTTTGTATTGTTATTTAAGCTCGCATCAACTTCTAGGTCATTAGTGACCACTATTGCGTGTAACGGTATGATAACTGTGAGGATGACTCGATTTGATGAGAGCGGGTTAAAGGACGAATACAATACAACCATGCCCGAGGCGGGACTCGAACCCGCGATCCTTCGTCCAAGATCGCTACGGCACTACTGCCTTAGCGATCTCGGCCGACCGGCCCGCCTCTTGGTCTACTGTGTCCTGCCTTCCACGACTGTTATAAGTACGCATATTCGGGGAATGCCTTTTGATTTTTACATTACCTATGGTCAAGGGTCAGTTCGGGGCGCAGTTTCTCGGCAGATTTCGCAGGTAACCTTAAGCCAAGCAAGTTGAGATTTTTTCGAAAGCAATGCGCTCTAGCGACGAAAATTCTTGATCGGGAGACGATAAGTAAGTAACAAAACTAGATTATAAAGAGGGGAATTGGATAAATTGTGTGTTCAAGAAAACGAGCAATGATATGAGTTTTCTTATATACGAGTGCAATTATACCCCTTTATTCACATGTTACATTTAATATATTGTAGTTATCATATGAGAATAATTTAAATTTTGAGAAATTCAAACACATCTTTACATTTTGAGGCATTGAACATTCTTGCTTCTGAGAAGATCTATTTTAGTGGGTCTTGCATTGTTTGCAAGACATATTTGCGTATGGAAGATACTGAACACATTGCGGAGAAAATATTAGAAGAAGCTGACAAAGAAGCTGAAAAAGTCATGAAAACATTACTTCCCAAGAAAAGTGAAGACAGGTAAGAGAGAGAATACAACATGCATAAATATTGGTAAGTAGAAAACAACTAATCACTTCTGATACTTCGTCGCATCTTCGTCACATCTGTCACTTCCTTTGGTGTAGCGCACTTCTTAGAATGGGTAAACACAACTGAGTTACTTTTTTTTACATTTGTAATCCAATGATCAAATGTTTTACATGTAAAACATTTCATTGTCTCGTTAAATATTTTGTGTTGTTTCGTCAGTCAGATAGCTGAACGTTTACTTCGACAAGTTTGCTTTGTTCATTCGTTCTTTACATGTAGTTGTTGTAGATTTATACATAATCTGTGTTGTAAATTTTTGTTCACGTTTCATCGCCGACTGAAAATACCTTTGCAAGGTATGTGTCTCAATTAAACGATTTTGCTCCATTCTGAATTTTGATTTGAAGCCATGGATTTTTAAATGCACGGTGAAATTTTTATTGCACGCATGCTATTAACATTGAGATAATCAACAATTTTTCGAGAAATTAATGAGCATATTTAGTTAACTAAAACAAAAAGAATAATAATAACGTATTCCAATCTCTTGATACGTGAAATCCATTGTTCACGTATTTTCCTATTGGGATTAGGAAAAGAATAAAAATTAAGTTTGTTTTTATTGGTTTGCTCACCAACAGTATTGAACACCGTAACATACTTAAGAATGTAATTAACTAAGGAATTAAACTGACGTTTTGCGTATCCATATTACGCCCGCTGACGAATTCTACATTTTGTAATCGGGGAACCTGCGTGTGTCTCTGAATCTGTAACCATTTTCTCCAATCGTTGTGTCTCTCTCTATTAAAATGGCATAAATTCGAATCCATCCAGAGCATTCTTATCAATTTATCAACAAAAATTCTAAAGTTTTATGAGTGTGAATTCAGTTTTAAAAGTTTATGTAACCTGCAATATTGATCAATAGGTCATTCAATCTTTTTCCGGCTTCATGTATTTATTAGCACTATTTTAATATATAGTTTTATTAATATATAGGTTCGTCTTCAAAGAGTTATACAAAAAACAGACTTGTAGAATTCAAGACCCCTATATTTACCGTTACGACTGTATACATCACATTAACGATAATTATATTTAATTTTCATATGTTTGAAAAAAGCTTTTTACAAAGTGTTTAATCGACTTTTTTCATCTAACTTCCTATGCCTGAAAACTAATGAGCTGAGTAACAGTACTATGTTTCAATTTTCTTATTATCAATAAATTCCATACCACAAACAAAACTCCTAAACATAAAAAACGCCAAAGGTTACTCGCTAGGCTAATTAGAAATATTATTTTGCACTTCCATGATATTTAATATACTCACGCAAAGTCATAGTAATTAAACAGTTCTAGTCAATTGTATGCGCTTGTATTCAATTAATTAACATGTTAGCTGAAAGGATGTATACATTCAATACGGTGTGTAAATGCACCTCTGAACGTGTTGGTTTCTCATCTAGATTGGTCAATATGGCATTGCTCTCCATTACAGTTTCATAGTGATAATAAAATATGTTATACGTTTCCCAAAGTATTATAATTATTTATACACCAAGGGCGTTATAAGGGTTCTAAGGATCATGCGGCGGCAAAATGCCCGAGGGCCTTTCGTCCTCCCACAGTCCCCTCCCACAATCCCCTACAACAATACTCTCCCACAATCCTCTCCCACAATCCTCTCCCACAATCCTCTCCCACAATCCTCTCCCACAATCCTC
>BOPP01000144.1:1867162-1889164 GCA_017312745.1 Gryllus bimaculatus
GACAGTTGTGGAGGTGGAAGCGGTCGCAGCAACAAAGGTGGCTCAGGCAATCTACAATACTTCTGACCAAGAGATTGGCCATTATGTTGGAATTCCGACGGTGGCAAGATATTCGACATAGGTAAATCGGGTTTAGCCGCTCGTTCGAAGAAATGTCAAGCGCCTGGAAGCTCTGACCAGATGTTTTCCGAAGTTTCTCCTATCAACACCAGGGAAATAACAGCGCTGGTATATATGGTATATATGGTACAGTATGGGCCGTTGACTACGCGCGATCTTTCCTTCCTCTTCCTTCTACTTTCCTCACCCTTTACTTATCAACACATATACTCTCATGAACAATGCTATTACACTTGTGGGTAAATCATTCGGGAGCTCTGAGCTTGTGGATGGGCGGTGCTCCGCGAGTGGGAGATACCTAGATGAGGAAATTCCAGTAAACCGATGTGTAATTCGGTTCCGAATCTCGTCATCATTGGGTAAGATCACCAATACCTCCCACGATAAATTCATGCGCCACCATTATGAGAATATTGACCATAGAAGTTGATACGCCCGGTATCAGTAATCAATCACTCAAATCAAAGAAGCAGTCGGGGGGAGGAACGATGGCAATACTCGTGGTAGCAGCAGAGGAGGAGAAAAATTGATTTAAACTGGAATTGCTTATAAGATGGTGACAGCGAAATAAAATATTTTAAAATATTACGCAATAGTCTGTATATTTTAGACAATGATGGTTTTCGTTTTGAAAGATATTTGAGCTATCGACTCAACTAAATGTCAGGATTTTTGCTTTAAATGAATAGCAGTAGCCTCAGATAGTTTATCGCCTCTTCATATTAACTGGTCTTTCAGAGAAAAAAAATGTATGGTGTACTAAAATTAGTACAATAAAAGCTTATCTGCCGATGTTTCTTCATTTCGTTTCGAATACAAACTGTAATTGTAGGTCACCTTGTTCGGTTTGATTTGTGAGTTGCAAGCTTTCAAAAGCAGGCAACGTTTGTTGTTAGCATGAACGCGATCTATCTGCGAGTGTGCGGTTTTACGTAAGTAAGGATACCCAATCGAAGCAAAGAGAGAGATTTTTAAGTAAAAGAATGAGTAGTTTTAAATGCAAATATCATACAAACAATGGGAGAAAGTATGCACTGTTGTTCAACACTAGTTTTTACTTTCTCGTCCTTACGAAGGGAGATCGTAAAAAAAAAGTTATGTACTCGTGTGCTGGATAAACTTGCGGACTGAGGAAACGAACAAATGAATAAATATAGTTGCTAAATATAGAAAAATATCTTCTAATACGTGGACTACCTAGAATTCATATTATGTGTGTCCTTGATACCGAAAAATCAAGTTACGTCAAACCGCCTGCCTGTCCGTCTGTGAAATACGCTAGCGGCTAAACCATTCAGCTTATTATCTCCAAAATTGATATACCCCAATCGATACCAGTTAGCTCAAGGCTTTGGGAGTTGTAAATAGATATTTATATTTTGAGAGGTACGTTTATGTAAGTTAAAGTTCAATCTTGCAAAAATAGATTAGTAGTTTTCCTTTAGCGCGAAATACAAGCATTTTTTTTTAAGAAAAAAGCATTGGTTTTTAAAACCACTTCACATTGATTCTTGGATTTTTCCCCACAGATAAAACAAGAGGCGCTTAAAAGACTAGCGCGCGACTCATTGTTGTTGAACACTCTGAATTTTCGAAAATTCCAAATATAGAAATTAAACGAGAAAGTATGTGCTGTTATTGCATCACAACTTTTTATGTTTAGCTGTCTATTCCAAGAGCCCGCAGGCACTCCGGAGCGTAGTCTGTACATTGAAGCGCGAGCTCTGTTTGTACGCGTCGTGTGAAGCCACTGCAGGCAGACGACTCACGGCTGACAGAGCACACAGCCCTGTCGTTGAAATCCCGGATTGTTTCATAATTGTGAAAGTGCCATTTTTTGCGTCTTCCTACAAGTGCCACATTATAGATAGAATTTTTGTCCCTGAATAATGCCTGTTCCTGAAAGATCGTTTTATAAATAAGTTCATTTCGAATATTTCAAAAATATAGGTAGTGCTATTCGTGCTATTTGGCACAAAATATAGACAATGCAAAAAATATTAACATTTCTTGCCAAAAACCGCAAAAAATATTTTTTCGTCACGTTTTATCTCAACGATAGAAGAAATGGGGCTTAAAACATTTTGGCCGAAATTAATTTTGCGAACACTCGAATTTTCGAAAAGGTTCAAATTTAAAAAATGAACCGAAAAAAGTTATGCGCGCTGTTGTTGCACCGTTTCTTCAGTGCTTATGAACGGCGGCCGTTTCCAAAGACACTGGAGGCCCCCCCGGAGCGTGGTCGTGCATTGAAGCGCCAGCTCTGTTTCTGCGCGCATGCGTGTTTGAAGCGACTTGCAGGCAGAGACACAGCCCTCGACGCGGTGTGGCGCGGCGCAGGCGTGGCGCGGCGCGGCGTGGCGCTGGCGGGATGAGGTGCACGCGTCGGGCGCGCGGCGGCGGCGCAACGCGCGACGCTCAAGCAAATTCAATTAGCCGAGCGGGACTAATTGCCTACCCCCACAGCCCACACCCGACGCTTCAGCCCCCGAACGCCTCTGCCACCTTGCTCTCCCGGCCCCGCCCCTCTCCCCGCCTCCCCCCCCCCGCCGCTCCCCGTCCCGCGCCGTATTGGTTGTGGCCATCGCTAGCCTCTGCAAAACGTGCTGTAGGTTCAGTCCACCGTCGTCGTCAACGTGGCTGACGATGACGTAGCTGCATCTGCCTCCTCGCCACCAACCGCAGAAGTGCGCTTCGGTTATCATCTGATGTCACTGCAGTGCGAATGATATCTCTTTCTCGAACGTGTAACCCTTCACGAACCTCGTATTCAGGATGAGTGGGAGATTCATATTTGGAGCCCGCACAATGAGAGATATTCGTCACTAGCTTACATAGGTCGAAATTCAGCGCTATCAGGAGAAGAATTATTCTAGCGGCTCTGATAGTATTTTTCGTGCTCTTGTCCGATCATACCAGGCATATGCCGAAAACAGTATCCCCCCCCCCACCCTCCCTCCCTTCCCCCCCCCCCCCTCCCCCTCCTCCCCCTTCCCCTCTCCCCCTCCATGACAAACATGCAAAACGTGCCTGTCCGTGCCCATGGATCGTTGCCCAGCTGATAGGAGACACCTGTTTGGGGAAAACCTGGTTAGGGAAAATCCGCAAGCCAAAGGATAGGTCGGCACCGGATCTCGCCATGAAGCGTAAACCCCTGCAGTGCGTTTATGGAACTAATGAGCTTAGAAATTGAGATGCACAGAAATAGCAAATCAATCAATCAATCAATCCTTTGCCACGCCACTCCAATAACATTTTACCCCAACTTCTTCCACGCCACCTCAACCAACCGTCGAATCTCCATCAACGCTCTATGCCTCCACGACGCATCCATCGGATCAATGGTTCCGTCTGTCCCCGCCTTCATCCATCCCTTCACGTCCCCCAACCAGGGTCGTACCCATCACCACCAACTTCACATTTCTATTCGCAGATCGGAGAATCTTAGATCAGAAATATTCCATTTCTCTGCCTCTGTACTCAACTCCGCGCCGTATGTTTCCCATAGATGGGAGTCAAGAGATCGTAATATTTAAGATAGGTATTCTAAGTGGAGAGCAGAGAAACTGAGTTCAATGCTTAGCCACAACTCCGCCTTATCTCGCTGACACCATTGACAATGGTGTCTCCAACCAGGTATCTGTTACCAGCGGGGCACCGACCCAGCCAGGAGACGCTCTAAGCTCCCGATTGAGCTTCCGGGCATGTGTGTTAGTGTAGTGCACGTTAGTGTAAGTGTGTGTGTGTGGGGGGGTGAGGATAGGATAAGAAAGAGGTAGGCAAGACTGCGCGCGGTCCGTGTCTAGTTTGTTAGAGTACTCCTCCGGTATTCGTCTGGTGTTGATTCGAAAAAACACTCAAAACTACCAATCAGAATAGTCGCCCGCTAGAATTCTCCTCCAGACTGCGACTGAATTCGACCTAGCTGACAAAGTCTTGCTAGCGTCGAAAGTCTTTCCGTGGTCGGGCCTCGACTCTAGGACCTCCCAGTCCGAGGGACTGCAATGAGATCAGTTGATGCCATGAGCCATCTCTCCAGGTGATTAGTTTCGCAGCATTTTTTTTATGAATCATTCCTCAGAATACCCGGTGAGGTATGTTACATTTAATGCCATCTGATTCCTAAAAAAAATATTACGTATTGAATAAAACAAAAAAGTATTTCACCGCATAAATTCTTCTATAACTTAAAAGAAAACTATTCCCACGAATTTTTTTTGCTTAAGAGCCTGTACTAATATAAACTTCTTTTATTAAAAAATTATGCCGGTAGGGAAATATTTTTTTCTTGCCATCTTGAAGAACGGATTTTGTTTTCATATAATGTAGGTTAGGGGGATACATAACCGTAGTCTAAGGAACATACTACCTTAAACACGTATTGAAATAGTGAAGTCTTCTCCGACCTCTAAGAAATCGTTTCACGATATTAATAATCAATATATTCATTATACATTAAAAAAATGAAAATAGATACTTAATGAACAGTATTACTCTGAACATATGTTTTATTTTGAAAGAAATTCGTGAAAATAATTTATAAAAACATTCATATTTTTTTCTCAATGAAACTTTTTTATACCACTGATTTGTGAACTTCCCAATAATTTGAACATTTGAAGATAAACTCTATATTATTTTACTCCTGTGAGTTACTGCTGCTAAAACTAAAAGGTTTGATCACTGATAATTCATCCACTCTTTTTCCCTTTTACAGTCCCCCCCAATTAAACAATTGTTTTACACTTGCTATTTTTATAAAATTACTTCAAACAACATGAAAAGCTAATTCTCTGCAACGCTTACTGTGGGAAGGGTCTTACGTTATTTGGAGATGTTTCAGTTCAAAGATTTCTTTATCAGGTGCTACTTCGGTAGTGTTTCAGGGAATTTAATTTTATTATATGTAAATAAAAGTGATATATTCAAGTACATACTTACGTTCAATTTTTTATGTCGCTATGCTATCTTTCCCGAAAGGAAAATGCATGCTACTGCTGCAAAAAATGCGGTATACGTCGTTCTGTGAAATACCTCTACTCCGGTTCCAAGGGCCGGAAAATGCAGTCAGTTCCGCTACACGCACAGACCTAATAAGCGACGTGAAAAGTAGTCTTCACACTTCTACAGACGAATTCCTGAGCAGGATGTTGTTGTCGCTGTTTCCTGCTGACTTTTCTTGGTTTCTATGCGAGGTTTTTAACGCAACATTCTTCGTTCCCTTTTACATGTCAAAGATTTAAGCACGAGATTTTCTTATAATCATTTGTAATAAAGGTACGTATACAAACATAAAGGTTTGGTACGAATTGTGAAGTCCCGAGATAATGTACAGACATATTTGGGGCTAAACAATTTTTAAATTGGGTCGTTAAGCCTAAGACCTTACGTGATTGGTGGGTTGTAACAGAAATACAGTTATGTTAAGATGAAGATTTAGATTTATTTAGTCAAAAAACAGTAAGAACTGTATGTGACGTATAACGGAGAAGATCATCGGCCTACGTTTTCTTGAGTTCCAGAATCCCTTTCCGTCATTTTAAGTATAAATAGTTGAAAGATAAGTAAAAGTTCAAAATCAATCAATCAAAATAGACATGTTACTTTCGTAAAGATGAATAAAGTTGTCTATTAAAGGGTTAAGGAAAAACTTAGGAGACGTGTTTCCATGTAAATTCGTAATTGTTTTAATTTTTTTCACAGTATCTATGTCCTGACAGGATTTTTTTAAAACTCAAATATACAAAATTTTGTTTGATATGAGTTTTTTTCCTGGTATTTTCATCTCCATTTCTGTGGAAAATGTTCTCAATTTCCCAACATTAAACCACTAAGTCATCTCAAAACAACATAGGGTTACTGGCTGCAGACGTTTAACAAATATATGAAGGTAAATCAGAAGTGTAGAGGCGAAATGAAACAATTACAGAAAACTGTGACTTGTTACGCGCTTTTGTAAATTAATTGTAAAATAGCGAGACACCTCAATACTAAGAGGGATGTGTATTCTATCCAACAATTTTTGAATGTCATCGACAACAAATTAGTTACACTAAGCATATAAAAATAATATAATGACAGTCCACAGCAAATGAATTGATAATATGATGAGAATGAGAACATAAGAACAGGGGCATATTACAGTATATAGAAACTCGAAGATATTAATGGAAAAGTCTAATCAAGATAAGAAAAAACAGAACCAGTAACTGCAGAGGTCGAGAAGGTCTAAATTTTAAATTATTTTTTTTTATTTTGAAGGTAATAATAATACTGATATTCATTCCAAATAATGAAATTTGAATCAAAACTTGCAAAGTTTCTCAGAATTTTGAAAACCTCATGATGAATGAAAATAGTTTCGTTTTCTCTGATATTTCAATCTATACTCGTGACTCTGCAGTTTACTCTACAATCACACAACTATAAACAGGTCTGTGGGTTCTATAAAAATTAAATTTCACTCACATTTTTTCATCCTCTACTTCTGCAAAACCAATAATTATGTGCTATCTAATTAACTTAGGTCATTTTATTAATCATAAATACATTTAAGAAGTAGAGTGGCAGTATGCAGATGATAAAATTAGACAATATAAAAATCGTAATTATTCTCAGGGGAAAAAATTAAAAGAGGGATTAATTAAAGATGAATCCTTAAGCTGATTCGGAGTCCTCGAATGGTTTCAAGTTTCTTAATCCTCGGAATCAGCCCCAACATAATAAAACTTTTTCTCTTATTATGAAAACTAATAAGAAGAAAGAGAACATTTTAAAGAAAAGTCAGATAATAGAACAGCAATAATGAAAATTTCAGGAAGAGTTTGTAAAAAAAATGAGAGCGAGGACGAGATTTGGATTTGGAAGTATTGCGAAGTAAAAATAGCTACAGGCAGGCGACAAAAATATTCACTGGAACAGAAAAATAGTTGAAAAATAAAGACAAAAAACCGTATGCGTGAGAAACACAGAAGGACATGAATTGGATTTTTAATACGAGAAAAGAAAAACCCTCGTGAGAAGGCATGTTGAATAGAATACAGAATGGATATAGCTACTACAAGATAGTGTCCAGGAATACGTAGCAAAACTACATGCAATATCAATGTATCATCGACCAATACGCTATAATAATTTATTTTCCAGATACCATTCTAGGCATTAAGTATTGCTTTAAATATAAAATTAGTACTTTAAATTGAGGGTCTATGAAACTTTAATCCAGTGAGGCTACGCATTATGAATTCTTTCATCATATCATCCTATCAGTAACTTTGGTTATCTGTACAGTGTGTTTTTACAAATAACGACAGTAGGTAATGTCGAGAAGAACTCATGTAAAGAAATTCCCAACCATCTATTATAGTAGTAGTCGTAAGAAGCATGAAGATGATACACGTAAACTTCCGCTGCTTCATGTGTTTGTGGCTGTCCGGGTGACACCGTGTCGTTGCCAACTGCAACTCTGAGCCAACGACGCGGCGTAAGCTAAGAACTCAAGCAGGAAGAAAATAAATTAATTGGATAGTTGGTAAGGTAGATACCTTTTTAATATGATAAATAAATAAAGATATTGACCGGTATCAATTTTAATTCAGCTTATGATCATTTTGATTTTGAACTTGAACTTTGTTTTCGGCCCAGAAGCTGCAAGCTCTGAGGATGATCGCTACGCGATCGAAATTATCACAAGCTGAATTAAAATTGATACCTGATAATACCTTTATTTATTTATCAGAAGAAAATAAACATATGAACCGGGAGACATAGCTCAGGACATCAACTGATATCGCTGTAGTCCCTCTGACCAAGAGGTTCTTAGCTCCAGTCGCGACAGCAGCAAGATTTTCGACAGTAGATTGTTAGCAAGATCCGATTCAGTTGCTGCCTGGAGGATAATTCTAGAGGCCGGCTGCTCTGATCGTGGTTTCTGCGATTAATAACAGGCGAATGCCAAAACAATACCGGTAGCTGGCAAACGGGCCACGGACCGCACGCGATCTTTCCTTCCTTTCCATTGTCCTATCCTCCCCTTACAATACTTAAACTGCCATGCACTACACTACCACACATGCCGGGCGACCGGTCGGGAGTTTAGAGCTTGTCCTGGCTGGGATGGTGCCCCACTAGTGGGAGATATCTGGTTAGGGAAACCCATGCTAGCCGATGGTATGTTGGCGCCAGATGTCGCCATCCAGCGAGAAAAGATCACCAACTCCCGTGAAAAACATGCACTAAACTTACGGGTCTAAATGATCTAGTTAACTGACGCGCCTGAAATTACTCCAACAACCAACCAAAGTGTGTAAAAAATGTATAGCTATTGTCTGTTCCTTTCCCTTGATTTTTTTCCCTTTTATATAGTTTGGAACGCCGGATTCCTAGAGCTCTCCGTCGGGAACAAGCTCTTGTTACGCCACCGCTGAACTCTACAGTTCCACAGGTGGGTGGAAACTCGTGGGTGTGGTTGAGACGACGTCGCCGCAATCAATACAGCTCCCGACCTCAAGCGGAGTTTCAGTAAACTAGATTCTGTTCAGGCATTCTCGACGAGAGTGCGCACCACGCCTCTACACGCACAAGGTTGCATTATCTGGAAATACGAGAATTCTTTCCGATAGTGATTCTTTACGCATCCTGCTTTACAGCAAATTATTTGCTGTGTTTTGTTATTATTATTATTATTATTATTATTATTATTATTATTAATAGTCCCAGTAGACAACTTAACATGAAATTGAAACCGAAATATTATATTTTTTGTGCACGATATTCTAACAACGATATTTTTTCTTGGATGTGTAATTTGGTTATTTCTTCGCAACTACTGAAAATTGAAACCTGTAGCTCTATTGCCGATGCCAAATGCAAATGTTTTCTGCAAAGTCCGTTCAACTATTATTAATAGTGAAGGCGGGGAACTATCCCCCAACGCTTTTCCACGTATTCTAAAATGATGATAGCAAATCTGTAGAAAGCCTGCTCCTACAATAAATTTAAGTTGATAAATTTAAGTTGAAAAGGTCCGTTATTTCATCCACGTAAAGAATTATTTTGTTGTGTATAAACTATTGTATGCCATTGCAGTAGAATTTGAGAAGACTCTTTTTTTAAAAATATTTAATTCGTTCCAGTGTTCTACGGCGAACACAATCTGTTAATAGTGAGCAATGTGTGTGACACATATTTGGAAACCATTTTGTGTGATTTCTGTTTTCATCAGCATTTCTGCTACTGCAAAATTTTAGTATTTACTTAATTCATGTTAGTAATGTTCAAAAAAGTTGATTCGCCCGGAAATACTTCTAAGGCACTCATAGGGACAAGTATGGCAGGAGGCACCATTAAATTACAGATTGATTGTTTCGATTGATTGATTGTTGGATATTCCGGGCGCGCATATTGCTAAAGACATTAGTCCCTGTTTTGCATGTAGTGCATGTTTTTTCCTCGGGTAGTGG
Source organism: Gryllus bimaculatus (assembly GCA_017312745.1). NCBI lineage: Eukaryota > Metazoa > Arthropoda > Insecta > Orthoptera > Gryllidae > Gryllus > Gryllus bimaculatus. Next base: position 1,876,744 of record BOPP01000144.1, read on the forward strand.
TTGTGCTCTTCTCCCGCTGGATGTCGACTTCCCACGCCAAATTACTATCGGCTAGCTAGGTTTTTCCTAATCAGGTATCTCCCACGAGCAGTCCACCGCCCCACCCGGGACTAGCTCTAATGACGAGCAAGAGGAGGGAAGGATCGCGCGCGGCCCGTGGCCCGTTTGTTAGGGAACTGCTCCGGCATTCGCCTGGTGTTCTTTGCAAAAATTACGGATAACTACCGATCAGAGCAGCCGGCCAATAGAATTCTCCTTCAGGAAGCTGTTAAATTCGACCTAGCATGCAAGCTAGCGTCGAAAATCCTACCACCGTGGGAGGATTCTATAACCATCCGGTGAGAGGCACTGCAGTTACTTGTGTTGATGCCGTGAGCCACCTCTCCCGCTTTGATTGTTTCGGGGAAGGGAAGCTACCACGGTCGTTAATACCTTTCGCGTCGTGATTTTTTTGTATCCTTGGAGGTTCACTGTGCCGCCCCTGGAGTGTGTGAAACAGCGCCCCCTTAGGATTTCTGTCTTCAGATATTTCCCCCGGTAGAGCATTGTAACCGCGGATAAACTCTAAGCCAGTGGTCGCCAAACATATGAAGCCTGTGAGCAACCATAACGTTTTCAAGCCTACTGTGAGCTACCAAGAAGCCAAGACAGAATAAAATTTTGTTTTCAAATCTTAACATTTGTTTCTTGTCTATAAACATACATTTCTAATATATATGAAAACAGTATACAAGAAAAATAAGTGTCATCTGTCTGTAGAACAATTCCAACTTGAGCTAACCATGAGCATGACCGCGATCTACCGAAAATCGCCCCGCGAGTTACTTGTAGCTCAGAACAAAGATGTGAAAGAAAATTAATTTTTCAATAGGTATTTATTACAAACAAATTAGCTTACTTAACAAATAAGCTAGGCCGAGGGCCTTTAAGCCATTACAATACCTACATCCTTTCGCGTTCTAATCTTTCGAATTCTGGTATTCACCCCAAATGGCCTCTGCATCGCATCAAAGCCGCGGAAAAGAGACCATAAGGTACGGCTCAGGAAAAAACGAAAGAAAATATTACGCGCGCACTGATGCATGTTTGTTATATTATTACTGCGGCAATTGCCTGATGCTGGTCGTATAAAACACAGAAAACCAACGATCACAGCAGCTGGTCGTTAGAATTCTCTTCCAGAAAGCGGTTGAATTCGACCTAGCTGTATAGCTAATGTCGAAACTCCACCAAAGTCTGGTTTCGAACCTAGCACCTGTCAGTCAGAGTCACTGCAGCGATATGGGCCATGTCACCTCTGAGGGAACTTTGTCCAGGCGGGGGGAGACTCACGCCAACAGCGCGTGTAGTCACGGGTCGTGCGCCGTCACGCCCTGGTAGTGCACGACACAGCGGAGCTGGAGACGCGTCGACAAGTGTTTGCGATCGGGGATACCATTTTTCTTTTATGAAATTCCAAAAGGTTTCAAAATTATGCTTATTGACAATTGAACATTAAATTTGCCATTTTAATGATAAATAATCTTTAAATTATACGTAAAAAAATTATGTTAACATGATATATAAAATTACTAGAATATCTAATTATATTCAACATTTCATTTTTGAATCATATAAATTGAAAAGAAATAAACAAGTTATTCTAGTTATTAAAATCGGAGGTAAATTAATTATCAATTGTTTAAAGTTAAATTATTAAGAACCTCGAATGTTGGAGACTTTTAAGGATAATTATAAACACGTTTTTTCAATATTCAGTACGTGTGGTGGAAAGTTCAAATTTCTATCGCTATGAAACCATAGAAAAAGAAACATTTTAATCAATTTATTTTAAAGTAATCGATAAACTAATAAGACATTGTGAAAACTTTTTTTATTGAGGAAAATGTACTACAATAAATGTTCGTAAACATGACAACGTGCCATTCGAAGCAGCCGTTTCGTAGTTGAACAGCCACGTAGTTTACACACTCGGTATTTTTCTCAAAAAGAGGATCCAATGTGATTTGTGCACCTTGAAAATCGATGAACTGTAGGAACTGAAAACTTGGAAACTGCAATGGAATTCAATAAAAACGTTGTTTTCTAATTTTAAACAAAATTAATAACACAATTATCAACAAGAGGCAGGGTTTGCGAGAAAAAAAATATTACACAGACTTTCTTAAAAAAACTACTGCTGTATAATGAATGCATTAGAAATAAAATGTACCGAAGAATTTGCTGTAGGAAGGAAGCGCGATTAAACGCAATCAATTTTGTTTCGCAGAAAATGCCTTGATTTAATAATTTATTTAATTTGAAATGAGTAGAAATCGAGATATATTGAAACACGAATCCATTTCAAGATAGTTTGTTGTTCAAAATTAAATGTTCCATGTTGTAATGTGTAATAGTGATCGTTTTCTGATAACATATCGAAATTATGATCAATTTTGTACATGGTTCATGAACATACACAGCCATTCCTACCTTATACCAGAGCTATAAAACCTACGGCCCACGATCTGGATCCAGCCCGTCTAGCAATTTAGACTGGCACATAAATACACAATTTTAGATATTTTTCTCACATCTAAATTCTTAATTAATAAACATTGTATAACCTTTGTGCTTAATCAAACAGAGACACTATACCTCAAAACTAGAAAAACAATATGATGTCGAATAAAAGTAATTAATTATATTCTTTTTAAACATGATGGTGATGTAAGTACCCAGCTTGGCTATGTAATGTCCCCACACGCTTTCAAATTCACACTGTATTTCCTACGAGCGGAAATCGAATTTCTGGAAAAAAGCTCTCCGCCGCTGCATCTGTTTTTCCTCTACGCTGATATCACTCTGATGCACTTGCATCTCCGGTCGCGATGATTTTCCTCTCTCGTCGTTCAATTTCACAGATACTTCATTTTTAAATGAATTGTTCTTGAATTTCGATTCATAGTTAAACTCACTATTCATATGTAATCAGTCAGGTGAACCCGAGCAGCACACTAACAAAAGGTGACTCGATCTTCTCTTCCGCATTATGTTCTCGCCCATTATTCATACACTTGCGACAGCAGTGCAGTTATAGGTAGTTAACACATGAACTACGCTACCATAAATGTCGTGTTATCCGTCGGTAGCTTCGAAATTGTGCCAGACACGGTGTTTCACTGGGGGAGATACCTGAAGAGGGAAATTACCGCAAGACAATGTGTGTGCAGTTATACCATTTGGCGGGACGCCAAATACAGGAGGAAAATATGCGTCAACTTAGGGATGAAATTATGCGGGATTCCGTCCATTGCCTTGTTTCGTAGGTGGATTCAGACGATGCGATGCTTTCGTTTCTTAAATTAAACAGTACCAAACTCTTCCTAATAAATGTACTGACATTGATGGCGTCTGAAATATTATGTCGTAGGCACAAAAATAATACATTTGAAAATCTTGCCAAAGTAGAGATACGAGTTTGGATTCGTAGAAGGGAGACGATTGGTACGAGAATATATTATCATAATATTTATTATTATTATTATTATTATTATTATTATTATTATTATTATTATTATGAATTATCACTATTCAGTATTCGAGTAACACCCTTGACGTATGTGCGGGTGTGAGCAATTCCATAACTCGCGGGGGGATCTTTTCCCATGCATTAATCGAGACGAATGAGGTGCCATTGGACGCAAATCGGTCTCCTGATGGAAAAATGTTCATTTGATTTCGGATCAAGTTCAAAAATTCAAATAAATTTCCAAAAACGTGTTTTTTTTTGTGATTTTGCGCTGCGATCTTAGTAATAATGCTTGGAATTAAACCAACGCCTATGTCGTTTGGATCTAATTGAGAATGGTCTGCATTTTTTGTATTTAGCATTTGTGTTAATGCAGATGTGCCTTTTGCATTTTTGTATTGACAGTAAAGAAAAGAAAAAAAACTAAACAATTCATTACAATTTTTTAGCAATATTGAGCAACTCAATTTTGAGAAATTTGTGCAATAATTTAAAGTTTGGTCAAATTAATAATGGGTGTCGGAAACGCTTCACGCTGGTTGGTGATTGAAAGGAAGGAAGAATTTTTAATTTTTTTCAATAAAACGCTCGGCCTCGCACCTAATACGCTTAATGGCAGGAAGCGTTTTTAACCGAGGCTATGGCACTAGCTTCGGATTTAGTACGTCAGTTTCGGGCAATACTTCACGATGTGCAAGATGCGGTTTGGATTTATTGCAACGGTACATATTCTAGCTTGGCTGTTTGTTGTTGGCAATGGCGTCAACTCAGAGCAAAATCAAGTATGTGTGAAAATTCTCATATTTATTTTCTGCGTATGGCTCAAAACAACTACTCGTATACTCGAAAAAGTATATTCGAAGTGGAATGAGATGTCGGGAAATTGTTTAACCGAGTTAAAAAACTCTTTTCGTTGCAGTGTTTGTGAACATTTATCATTTTAGAATATTGGCACAATTATGATTGCTTTATTCGAAGTCTTATTCATATTTACCAGTATTGTAATATTTTCAAATTATGGTGCAAACAAGAACACGTAACATGTTGTTTCCTTCTTCACTTGCTCTTTGTCGTTCACTGTAAACCGTTTGGAAGATATTTGCTGAGATCAATTCTCTTGACTCATCTCTCTCTATATATAAAAATGTTGGCATATTTAAAAGCAGTGACCTGCGACGGCTTGTGACGATCTCCATGAAAGTTGGCACATCTACTTGTTTTTCTCCGAGAAGGTTAATGTACTGTTGATTTTGCTGTAACTGTAATAAATGGCGCAGAAGAACAAAATTGTCCTTCACTTTAATTCAATTTTCATTCAAACTGAGATCCACTCGATCTTCATTGTTGCGTTGCCGTGTGTCGCAGAGCGTGTCCAAGAAAGAGAGAGAGAGAGGGACGGAGAACGACGGAGAGATGCAGAGAGTGATGGAGATAGAAAGTGTGCGTAAGTAAGAGAGAGTGAGAGTGACAGAGAGAGAGAAAGTCAGAGACGACAGAGAGAGTCAAGAGACAGAATCAAAGAGCGAGACAAACGGAGAGACACAGGCAGAAAGAGATAGAAGTACAAGCAGAAAGAGAGGGACAGATACAGAGAAACAGACCGAGAGATACGGAGACGGATTAAGACAGACAGACAGACAGAGGTTGACCGAGGCAGAGACGCAGAGAAAAACAAACAGGAAGAGAGAGAGAGAGAAAGAAACAGAAATACAGAGACAGAGAGACGGAGAGAGAACAATAGAGCCACAGAGGCAGGCAGAGGCACAGAGAGAAGAGAGAGACACAGAGAGAAAGAGAGAGACAGACAGACAGAGGCAGAGGGTCATGGAATTCAGAGGCAGACAGAGACAGAGGCACACAGATACAGAGTCAGAGACGCAGAGAGAGAAACACACACAGAATAACATACTAAGAATGAGATAGACAGACAGATGAAGAGACAAAATCAGAAAGAGACAGAGCGAAATAAACAGAAAGAGAGAGAGAGTCATGGAGACCTTTTCTTTCTCGTAAAGATTGAATTCGAAAAACTGGGCAACGCCGGGTATGTTGCTAGTTACATTTGTTACACAGAATAACTTTTAAGGACCACATCTATATTTTAAAATTAATCTTCAATTAAATTAGCATATAAAAGCAAATATTACCCTATAACTTTAAACCTTAAGTAGACACAACCCCATATTAAGACGGATTGACACCATCGAAACAAATATATAACCAAACTAGTTGTGCTAAACAACACGTAATTTCTCGCCCCCCAATTGCAAGCAAAATTAGGCGAAAAGTAATCAAATTTTTGAAAAATTGTATATCACCTCATTTCAAAATCTCGCTTTTAAAAACATATTTCTTTGAGATAAAAACATCTATTTTTAATATTTCAATTGTAGAAAGCCTCCGAAACAATTTGGACTTTTGAAATGTTCGAAAAATCAAAGTTTTTAACGAATATGAGAGTGCACCATTTTCTTAAAAGTCTTTCAAACTATCCAACAAAAAATGTAAGCAGAAACAATGGAGCTTATTTTCTAAATAGTTGGAAAATGTCCCAGTGACTTAATGTATCCTTAAAATTAAAATATCTGTTTAAAATTGAAGAGGACGCGACAGAAAGGTCGCGGGGTAAATAGTAAGGTCAATGGGGGAATATTAACTTTGGAGAAAATAGGTTGAACAGTGTAGGCGCTAGCCTTGTTCATGGATGAACGGGCGGACAGACAGACAGAGAAACAGACATTTTGCCGTCAATCGATTTTCGCTATCGAGGACCCTAAACATGGACTCTGACTACACCACATGTTAGAGAATTGTTTTTCTAAATTTAGACTCTGGATGTATCCACTTTTTGGTTACCAGCGCCCTGGAAGTAAGAGTTTGTCGCACAGCATTATATTACTTTTTCTCTACTCCGTAGCGAAAAACTAAAGACAATACCTCGAAATCATTACTGACATAGCCAAATTTATAATGAACATTCAGCACAAAAGTAATTCAACATATAACGTTTAGATCACATCACAGACATTGCTACAAACGTTTATCTTTAGCATAACAAACATCCAACACCGATACTTATCGTATTTATACTGCCAAAGAGTTATTTTTTGTATTTTAAATAAAAGTTTGAGAATAATATTTTTTTATGGGGTGCTCCAGTTGGATCCCTCTTATAACATTTAATAAGTTTGTTGTAAACTAGTCATATAAGAACGTAATTAAAAGGCGAAAGAAATGTGTTTACCTTTATACATATTTTTAATACACAAATTACAAAAACATTGAAACGTTTACGGGGTTAATTTGGATCTGATTTTTTATTTTAATTGTCCAAACTAGGGGCAAATGATTGATCCTGTCAAGAAATGCTTACAGTTGCCAGATTTCCAAAATGCCACTGGTAAGTTTTCTCGTTTGTAATATAGTCTTTCCTCTTCATCTTAGTCTTCTTTTAGCTGATTTTGGTTTTTAGCATGTCAGTAGATCCAACTGCTTTCTCCAATTTAACTTATTCCACTATCTAGTAATAGGATTGTCTCTGATGTACGTTCTAGAACAATGTATGTCTTCTATCGTGAAAAGTTCTTGCCCTAATGTAAAAGACAGCAGAATGTACTGATAGTTCTTGTATAGAATACATTTTTCTTTGATATTTTGATAAACCATGTGAATCAAATTATAAAGAATATGATTGAATTAATTCATGTTGTGCACGCTAGCCGATTGAATTAAATAATTACACATTGGAGAGATATTAAGGACCGTTTTATTATGTGCTCCTAATAAGAATGATATATGGGTATACGTCATATGAAAACCAAGCATGGAATTTTGTGTTTCATATGTTTTTTCATGTTTATCTTTATTAACCTTCAAAATTTGTTTTTCACAATGTGTATGACTACAAAATTGTTTCAAAATATTAAGAATAAATTTTCAGAAATTTTCTTGAAAAGTGTGAAAATATCACAGTTTCAAACCCCTACCCCCACCCCAAATTTAAATACTTTATTAGTCTCCGGAACGACGCTATATCTTTCTCCTGACGTATTCACCAAGCTTCTCATCAAAATATTCTAATCTAAAAGACTTACGTCTGATTCTCCCATTCAACCGAACATCATATAAATAGACATTCAGAATTGCGGGTAAAAAAGTGCATGTACGGATCTCCTCGCCGCCAATAGCAATCATAATCGTCTTTGTCATAGGGCTAATGGACATTAATCTCAACGTGAGTATAGTTACAATTCAAAAGAATCTAAAATGCGGATTTTAAGACAAAAAAATCAAGATCGGTTTGTTGAAGTGATTTCAGTTATTTTCCTCACTGTACTGGAATGTAGGGAGGAAAAGTGAAAATTGTGTTACCCATAGGTGCTAAGCATATAACGTTGCAGCTTATTACTGGCTATTAAAAGTGTATTTAACCATATGGACAAAACAAATAAATGGCAATAATTTAAAACAATGTCACATACTTAATGCAATTGCTAAGGGAGTATATATGACCGAATCTTTCTTTTAATTTCAAAGTAGGCATTATTTCCAACTTAAGTAGTCATTGGAGTATACTCTATTTAAAAAAAATATTGATGATATTTGAAGAACACATACTATTTACTTTTTTCAACGTTTACTCAAAAATTACAAATTCTATTTCTGTAATTAAAAATTACTGTAACCTGTCAATTTCAGAACCATGGCCGGGGTATCCTGACGATGCCTCATTAGATAATATGGTAAGAATCAATAAACGTAATATATTTTTTTAATAATGTAAAATCACTATCTCTGCACTATTCTAAAATTCAGTGAATATGTTTTCAATGTTCTCACGGCAGTAAAGTGATACCTTCACGAAGGGCACAAGGAGAGATAGAAGTCAAAATAGGCATCGTTTTTCATTTGCAAATAGTTTTTTATCACACGACAGCTAATATTCCCTTATCAATTTTCACCAAAAAATATGTATTCATAATTCAACTTGCACTCAAACTTCACTTAATATGAACAGAACAATCGCGGCAGAAGGCGTCAGATGCCTGGCGAATTCAAAGGGTCAGGGGGAGGGGAGGTACGAAGAGTTGGAGTCAGGTTGTCGTGGGCGTGCACCCGTAATGAGCGGGCTTGGGTTTGTCTCAGAACATGCACAGTAATTAGTTTAAACAACGCACTTATTCTCTTCCACAATGACCGATGAACGCTGTTTTTATGTTTCAGTGTTTGGTGCGGTGTGTGTTGGAAGAGCTCAACTTGGTTAGTTCATTATAAAGCTAGCTTTTCCGATGATATATAAAAGATGAATAATACCGGAGGAGAGTGGTTAATTGTGCTTATATAGGAAAATTTACTGATTTAAGAGCTTAATAAGAGACATATTCGCATAATTCCTCTTAATATGTATTATTTTGAAAAAAATATATTATATAGGATTATAACTTGTTTTGTACACAATATAGTGTTCTACACGTACATTATCAAACAATTTTAAAAACATTTTATTTGATTTTTGAACTCGTTATATTTCTGAGTATACGTCTTCGAAAAGATCTTCAACATTTCGTTATTTTGGATGCATGTTTGTTGTCATCCAACTCTATGAAGAGTGATACTTTTCAAAGGAATCGGATGTGATGAATATTGAATTTAATGATTGATAATGATTGATAATTAATTGATAACAAATGTTATTATGAATTTCCACTATTACGAAAATATTATGTGTAATTTAAAACACACTTACCATTGATGCGTAAGTGCTTAAGTGGATATGCATCTTAGTAATCCACACTTACAGTATATATTCTGTAACGTCATATCTGTAGATTGTATGATGTTACCGTTTCGAAATTGAATACAGGGGAATTGTGCGGCAAGATGTCACTGGGAAGGTATGTTATGACCACTGCACGTAACCACGTCAAGGAGCATCGTGCGGCGACGGATATGCCACGAGAGGGAAGCAGAAGGAGAGGGAGTGAGAAGGAGAGGGAGTGAGAAGGAGAGGGAGTGAGAGGAGAGAGGATGAGGGAGGGAGAAGGAGAGGGAGAGAGGAGAGGAGGAGAAGGAGAGGGAGAGAAGGAGAGGGAGGGAGAAGGAAGGTGAGGAGAGAAGAGGGAGGGAGAAGAGAGGGAGAAAGGAGGGATAAGGAGAGGGAGAAGGAGAGGAGGAGAAGGGAGGGAGAAGGAGAGAGAAGGAGAGGAGGAAAGGGGAGTAGAGGAGGAGAAGGAGAAGGGAGAGGAGGAGGAGGAGAGAGGGAAGGGAGGTGAGAGAGGAGGGAGGGTTGAGGAAGAAAGCAAAGTATTATAACCATAATAGTATTACGATAATTAGTGTCGTAATACATCTGATTACAATACCGAGATGTGGAAATTGCCAACAGAGTCTTCAGGACGAGTTTGGTCACCAAATTCTCGTATTGTACATCAGATGTATTACTGACACGAAAATCGTACGACGTTTATCCACTTTTGAAAAATTTTTACGATTTGAGATAAAACAATGTTCATTTATCATTCACATTTTTCCCCTCTCAGTGGCGACATCTGTTTAAGCAAAGGAGAGCAATTGACAACAAGCATCGGTGTACACATTGCGACTTACCTGAGCTGAAATGCAGTTCAGACTCAGAAATAAATAATAGAAATAGAAAACAATGTAATTATTATTTTATTATTTGAAAAAATTGTTAACAAAGTTAATTTTTAATAAATTATTTGAATAATTATTGTTTATTCTCAATAGTAACATGGAAATAGTGCTCGTCTCAAATAACCTTACTCGTAATGCCATTACCCCCGCACTAGTGTGGTAATGAAGTTCATTACCCGCACTAGAGCGGGCAAAAGTACTTATTATTGAACTGATTATAATAGCATACATGTTTCACATTTCTCTAACCAAAGTGGATAAATATTTATTATATTAGCATTGAAGGTTTTCAAACGCCGGGCAGCTCAATCATTCTTCATGTCTTCCGAGAACCCTCCGCCCGCTAGGAATGCCCACCGGGCAGTCCAGTGGGCGATACGTTTTGGCAGTTTCCAAGAATAAATTGGAATGCACCGGCTCGCATAGCCCCGACGACATGAAGAATATATAAATATTATTAGTTTTTATTAGCGCCATGCATTTTTGATGATTTATGTTATATTTGCGTATTGTTTTTAACGGAAGTGAAATCATTTCTGGCCAAGTTAACCTTTCATGTAAATTTTCTTCTTGCTCAGTTCATTCCAATCCATGCCATAAGATTGCAATCTCCGCAGTGTTTAACCTATATGTTTCGAACTGTATTTTCGTTTTATAGTCTGAAAAATTAAGTATATTCTACTCCTCGTAGTCCAATCGTGGGCGTGTCTTTGAGAAATTGGGTAATGTATCTTCTAGTGAACCATAATTATTACTTTTGTGGAATTCCATTTTTTTGATCTTTATAAATAGTATTTTTAATCCTTATAACACATTTGATGTTTTAATTTTATTGAGTAAGATTGAAAATAAGTAACATGGCTATAGGGTTCGAAGGTTATTTCAGTTTCAGAGTCATGCGTTGGGCTTTTCCTCTAATATTTAATTTGAATATGACTCGCTTGAAACTAATTAATTCGTCAATACTATCGTGGGATGGTAATTGTCAGAAATAATGACAAAGTATCTACCCCCTCTCCAATGCCCTGTCCTGTGTCAGTGTAAAAAGTAGAACGTTGGTAAGAACTATGATTTGGTTTGGCGGGTACCAATTGCCATATTAGCATACGTTGTGCAAATAATGTCAATTTTTGGAATTGTATTGATAATGTTTAATATAACAAATATGTCCAAGAATCAGCAATTAAGGTTATTTATTGTAATATCTTTCTAGAAACATTTAAACTGAGAAATTGGGATATATTGGTCTATTGAAAGTATATCTTTGATACTGATAATGATTGAAGTATATAATTGGAAGTGTTTGTTATTAAATAACATAACCTTAACATTTAATTGCACTAATCTTTAATATTTATTTGAATCATTTCTTTAAACAATTAGTGAAGATGAAAACTTATATATCTTGTGCAATGAAACAAGATTGTTGATAGAAGAATTGGATTGGCAAAAGCTTTCGGCCAGAGTTTTGGACATTGATATAAAAGCAAAACTGCGGAAATATAAACTTGAATATAAATGGGACAAGTCTGGAGAAAAGGAAGTGATAATGTGCTGCGTAGATGCAAGTAGGTTGTAACTTTCAAATTATTGCTGCATGGAATTATATGAAAGCCTTACCCTTTCTCGCACTTTGATTTTTCAGATATCCCTTTTTAACGTCTTAGCTATTCTTCTTTCTTGCAGAGAGAAAAGTAGAAATTGGCCAGATGATCTACTACAAAAAAGAATCGTTGGAGTATACCAGATGCTATAATATGTCAAAGGAAAATTGTAACAGTATATCTCTAGATGTGTATACTCCCAACGTTTTTTTTTTTTTTCTATGTACCTAATACAACAGACTTCACAATTGAATCGGGCTAAGTAAAGGTTCCTCAAATTGCATTTGAACTAAAATATCGCAGATGCTTAAAACAATGAAGTAATGGGAAATTGAATTAACGTTATGATTTTTGATAAAAAGTTGCCTTTCATTTACTTAGACCATTTAGAGAACTCGTCGAAATATTAATTAAGAAACACATTTTGATGATTTGACGATGATTTAGTGATCTCATTTTTTATAGTACTAAACCTAAAATAACTATTTCAACCAATTACAATTTCGAATGCTATTTTGTGCTTTATAAGTAATTGCTTACAACAGTGAACCACCTGAGGAAAGTAGACAACAATCTGTAATTCCAGGGGTCAAAATCAGATGTTTAAAAAAAAGTTAATAAATTAATAAGTTAAGATTCATAGCTGAAATCC
>BOPP01000144.1:1892038-1906538 GCA_017312745.1 Gryllus bimaculatus
AGTGAGAAGGAGAGGGAGGGAGAAGGAGAGGGAGGGAGAAGGAGAGGGAGGGAGAAGGAGAGGGAGGGGAAGGGTTGATTAGGAAGTGGAAGAAAGTAATATAACATAATAGTTTACGATATTAGTGTCGTAATACATCTGATTACAATACGAGAGTGGAGAATTGCCAAACGAGTCCGTCAGGACGAGTTTGGTCATCAATCTCGTATTGTAATCAGATGTATTACAACACGAAAATCGTACGTTTTATCCACTTTGCAAAAATTTGTTAGATTTGATATTAAAATTTTCATTTAGTATTCACATTTTTCCCCTTTCAGTGGCGACACTGTTCTTAACAAGGAGAACAATTGAACAAAATATGAACATTTGAATCAAAATTAGCAAAGTTTCTCAGAATTTTGAAAACCTCATGATGAATGACATATAGGTTCGTTTTCTCTGATGTTTCAATCTAATACTCGGGCTCTGCAGTCTTATCTATCAATCACACGAACTATATAACAGGTCTGTGGGTTCTATAAAAATTAAATTTTCACTCTACATTTTTTCATCCCCACTTCTGCAAAACCAATGAATTATGTGCTTATCTAATTACTTAGTGTAATTTATTAGATCATAATATACATTTAAGAGTAGATGTGGCAGTTATGCAATTTGAATAAAAATTGACAATAGGAAAATCGTAGTTATTTCTCAGGAAAAAAATAAAACGAGGGATTTAATTAAAGAATGACTCCTTAAGCTGATTCGGAGCTCCTCGAATGGTTTCAAGTTTCTTAATCATCGAATCACACCCAACAAATAAAACTTTTTTCTCTTCATTCACTGAAAAATAATAAGAAGAAAGAGACAATTTTAAAGAAACAGTCAGATAATAGAACGCAATAATGAAAATTTCAGGAAGAGTTTGTAAAAAGAAATGGAGAGCGAGGACGAGATTGGTAGCTTACAGGAGCGACGAACCAAAAAATAACTGGAACAGAAATAGTTGAAAAATAAAGACAAAAAACCCGTATGCGTGAGAACACGAAGGACATGAATTGGATATTTAATACGAAAAAGAAAACCTTGTGCAAGGCCATGTTTTGAATAGAGATACAGAATGGATATAGCTACTACACAGATAGTGCCAGGAATACGTAGCAACACTACAATGCAAATATCAATGTATCATCGACAAATTACGTCGATAATAATTTATTTCGCCCAGATACCATTCTAGGCATTATAGTGTTGCTTTGAAATAATAAAATTAAGTACTTTAAATTGAGGGTCTATGAACTTTAAATCAATGAGGCTACGCATTATGAATTCTTTCATCATCCTATCCTATCTAGTAACTTTGGTTATCTGTAACAGTGTGTTTTTAACAATATAACCGACAGTAGTATGTCGAGAAGAACTCATGTAAAGAATTCCCACCATCTCTTTAGAAGTAGTCATAACACAGCATGAAGATGGTTACGTAAAACTTCCGCTGGCTTCATGGGGTTTGTTGCTGTCCGGGTGAAACCGGCGTCGTTGCAACTGCAACTCTGACAAGAATCAAGCATGAAGAAAATAAATTAATTGGATTGTGGTAAGGTAGATACCTTTTTATTATGAAAATTAAATAATAGATATTGTCAGGTATCAATTTTAATTCAGCTTTATGATCCTTTTGACTTTGGAACGTTGGAACTTTGTTTCGGCCCAGAAGCTGCACAGCCTCTGAGGATGATTCGCTACGCGATCGAAAATGATGCATAAGCTGAATTAAAATTGCACAAGCTGACAGTACCTTTATTTATTTATCAGGAAGAAAATACAACATGAGTACTCGGGAGACATAGCTTCACGTCAATCAACTGATATCCGCTGTAGTCCATCCGTACCTAAGAGGTTTCTTAGCTTCAGTCGCGACAGCAGCAAGATTTTCGACAGTAGCTTTGTCAGCAAGATCTATTCAGTTGCTGCCTGGAGGAGACTGTCTACGGGCCGGCTGCTCTGATCGGTAGGTTTCTGCGATTAATAACAGGCGGAATGCCAAAACAATACCGGTAGCTAGCAAACGGGCCACGGGACCGCACGCGATCTTCCTTCCTTTTTCATTGTCTTATCCTCCCCTTACAATACTTAAAACTGTCACGCACACTACACTACACACATGACTGGGCGACCGGTCGGGAGCTTAGAGCTTGTCTCAGCAGGGGTGCTCCGCGCTGATGCGGAGAAAACCTGTTAAGGGAATCCATACTAGCTTGATGGTATGTTGGCTCCAGCTGTGCCATCCAGCGAGGAAACTTTCGGGACTAACTGAATCTCGTTAACTGCATGTCCTTGAGATTCATTCCAACAACCGACCGAAGTGTGTAAAAAATGTAATTGCTATTGTCTGTTTCCTTTCCTTGAGATTTTTTTTTCTTTTTTATATAGTTTGGAATCGCCGGATTCCTAGAGCTCCTCCGTCGGGAAACAAGCTCTTGTTACGTCCACCGGGCTGAACTACAGTTCACAGGTGGGTGGGAAACTCGGTGTGTGTGGTCGAGACGCCCGTCGCCGCAATCAAGTACAGCTTCCGACCCAAGCGGCGTTTCAGTACACAGATGATTCAGTTCAGGCGCATCTCGATGAGAAGTGCGCACACGCGTCTACACGCTCAAGGTTGCATTAATGGAAATACGAGAATTCTTTCCGAATAGTGATTCTTTACGCATCCTGCTTTACAGCAAATTATTGCTGTGTTTTGTTACTATTATTATTATTATTATTATCTATTATTATTTTATTATTATTATTATTATTATTTATTATTATTGTTATATTATTACTGTTGTTATTATTATTGTTGATGATATTATTAGTATTATTATAACTAGTCCCAGTAGACAACTTAACAGAAATGATAAACGAAATATTATATTTTTTGTGCCCCCACGATATTCGAACAACGATTATTTTTTCTTGATGTGTGGATTTGGTTATATTCTTCGCAACTACTAAAAAATTTGAGAACCTGTAGCTCTATTGCAGATTGCAAATTGCAATGCTTTCTAGCGAAGTCCGTTCAACTATTAATTAATAGTGAGCGGGGAAACTATCCCAACGTTTTCCACGTAAAATGCTAAGATTATGAATAGCGAAATCTGTAGAAAGCCTGCTCCAAAATAAATTAAGCTGATAAATTTAAGTTGACAAGTTCCGTTATTTCAAGTCCACGTAAAGAATTGAATTTTGCTTGTGTATAAATTAATGTATGTCATTGCAGTATGAATTTGAGAAGATTCTTTAAGATTCTTAAAGATTCTTTAAAATTTATTTAACCTTCGTTCCAGTGTTCTACCGGCGAAGCACAATGGTGTTATATAGTCGGAGCAGTGTGTGGTGACGACATATTTGGAAACCATTTTGTGTGTCTTTCTGTTTTATCCGCCATTTTCTGGCTA
Organism: Gryllus bimaculatus; assembly: GCA_017312745.1. Taxonomy (NCBI): domain Eukaryota; kingdom Metazoa; phylum Arthropoda; class Insecta; order Orthoptera; family Gryllidae; genus Gryllus; species Gryllus bimaculatus. Next base: position 1,895,467 of record BOPP01000144.1, read on the forward strand.
CTGCAAATTCTAGGTATTTTACTTTTAACTAAGTAGTAGTAATTGTGCAAAAAAGGTTGATTCGCCCTGGAAATACTAATAAGGGCACTCTTGGGACATGAGTATTGGCGGGAAGGTACAATAACATTCTAGATTGATCGATTCGTTTGATTGATTGTTGGATATTCCGGCGCGCAGTTGCTAAGAACATTAGTCCCGTGAGTGTCGTGCATGTTTTTTCCCTCGGTAGTGGTTGTGTTCTTCCCACTGCTGGAATGTCGACTTCCCACGCCAAATTATATCGGCTAACTAGGTTTTTCCTTATCAGGTATCTCCCAACCGAGCAGTCCCACCCGCCCATCCCGGACTGGCTTCTAACTGACGCAAGCAAGAGAAGGATCGCGCGCGACCCGTGGCCCGTTTGTTAGGGAAACTGCTCCGGCATTCGCCTGGTGGTTTTCTTTGCATATAAAATTACGGATAACTACGATCAGATGCAGCCGACCAATAGAATTCTCCTTAGGCAGCTGTTAAATTCGACCTAGCCTTGCAGCTCAGCGTCGACAAATCCTACCACCGTGGGATGGATTCTATGAACCTTTCCGGTGAGAGGCACTCAGTTACTTGTGTTGATGCCCTGACCAACCTCTCGCGGCTTTGATTGTTTGGGGAAGGGAAGCTACGACGGTCCGTAATACTTTTCGTCGTGATTTTTTGTATCCTTGAGTTCACCTGTCCGCCCCTGGAGTGTGTGAAACGCGCCCTTAGGATTTTGTCTTCAAGATATTTTTCCCCAGTAGAGCATTGTATACAGCGGATAAACTCTAAGCCAGTGTGCGCCAAACATCATGAAGTCCTGTGAGCAACCATAACGTTTTCAAGCCTAACTGTGAGCTTACCAAGAAGCCAAGACAGATATAAAATTTTGTTTTCAAATTAACATTTGTTTCTTTGTCTATTAAACATATCTTTCTACTATATATGAATAACTGTTATACAAGAAAAATAAGTGTCCCATTGTCTGTAGAACAATTCCAACTTGAGCTAACATTGAGCATGACCGCGATCTACCGAAAATCGTCCGCGAGGTTATCTTGTAGCCTCAGAACATGGATGTGAAGAGAAAATTAAATTTTTTTGTAATAGGTATTTCATACACAACAAATTAGCTTACTTGATCCCTGTGTGATAGGCCGAGGGCTTTATAAGCCATTACAAATACCTACATCCTTTCGCGTTCTAATCTTTCGAATTCTGGTATTCCACCCCCAAATGTGCATCTGCATCGCATCAAAGCAGCGAAAAGAGACCATAAGGTACGGCCAGGAAAAAACGAAAGAAAATATTACGCCGCAGCACTGATGCAGTTTGTTATATATTACTGCGGCAATTGCCTGAATGCTGGTCGTATAAAAAGCATGAAAACCAACGATTCACAGCAGCTGGTCGTTAAGACATTCTGCTTCCAGAAAGCGGTTGAATCGATCCTAGCTGTATAGCTAATTGCGAAACTCCACCAAATGTCTGGTTTCGAACCTGCACCTGTCAGTCAGAGTCACTGCAGCGATATGGGCCATGGTTCCACCGTCTGAGGGATTTGTCCAGGGGGGGGGGGGGAGCCTCACGCCCAACAGCGGCGTGTAGTACACGGTCGTGCGCCGTCACGCCTGGTATGGCACGACACAGCGGAGCTGGAGACGCGTCGACAAGTGTTTGGCGAGGTCGGGGATACCATTTTCTTTTAAGAAATTCCAAAAGGTTTCAAAATTATGCCTTATTGACAATTTGAAGCATTAATTTGCCATATTTAATGATAAATAATCCTTTAAAATTATACGTAAAAAAATTATGTTAACATGATATATAAAAATACTAGAATATTCTAATTATATTAATATTTCATTTTTGAATCATATATAATTGAAAAAAATCAAACAAGTTATATCTAGTTATTTAAAATTGGAGGTAAATTTAATTATCATATTGTTTTAAAGTTAAATTTATTAAGAAACCTGCGAATTTGGAGACTTTTAAGGGATAACTTATAAACTAACGTTTTTCAATATTCCCAGTACGTGTGGTGGAAAGGTTTCAAATTCTATCTGCTAGATGAAACCCATAGAAAAAGAAACATTTTAATCAATTTATTTTAAAGTATCGATAAACTAATAAGACATTGTGAAAACTGTTTTTATTGAGGAAATGTACTACACAATAAATGTTTCGTAAACATGACAACGTGCATTCGAAGAGCCGGTTTCGTAGCTGACAGCGCCGGTAGTTTTAACACGTCGGTATTTTTCTCTCAAAAAGAGGATCCAATTGGATTTGTGCACCTTGAAAATCGATGAACTGTAGAAACTGAAACTTGGAAATCCAATGGAGATTCAATAAACAACGTTGTTTTCTCACTTTTATAACAAAATTAAATACCAAAAAAACAATTATTAACCCCCCAAAAACAAGAAGGCAGGGTTTTTGCGATAGAAAAAAAAAATTATTTAACCAACACGAACCCTTTTTTAAAAAAAACTACTGCTGTTATATGAATGCATTAGAAATAAAATGTACGCGAAGAATTTTGCTGTAGGAAGGAACGCGATTTAAACGCAATCATTTTGTTTTTCGCAGAAATGCCTTGATTTAATAATTTATTTAATTTGTAAATGGATAAAAATCGAGATATATTGAAACACGAAATCATTTCAAGATAGTTTTGTTGTCAAAATTAAATTCCATGGTGTAATGTGTTAATAGTGATTCGTTTTTCTGATAACATATCGAAATTATGATCATTTTGTACATGGTACAATGAACATACAACAGCCATTCCTACCTTACTACCAGAGCTATAAACCTACGGCCCACTGATTGGATCCAGTCCGTCTAGCCAATTTAGACTGGACATAAATACAACAATTTTAGATATTTTTCTCACATCTAATTCTTAATTAATAAACAATTGTAATATACGTTTGTGCTTAATCAAACAGAGACACTATACCTCAACAACTAGAAAAAACAATATGACTGTCGAATAAATAGTAATTAATTATATTTACTTTTTAAACATGATGGTGATGCAAGTACACAGCTTGGCTACTGTAATGTCCCCAACGACGCTTTCATAATTCACACTTGTAATTTCCTACGAAGCGGATAATCGAATTTCTGGAAAAAACGCTCTCCGCGCGTCGCAATCTGTTTTCCTCCTACGCTGATATCACTCTGATGCAACTTTGCATCTCCGGTCGCGATGCATTTCCCTCTCTCGTCGTTCAACTTTCAAGCAGATACTTCATTTTAAATGAATTGTTCTTGAATTTCCGATTCATAGTTAAACTCACTATTCATCATGTAATCGTCAGGTGAACCCGAGCAGCACAAAACAAAAGGACTGATCTCTCTTCGCAGTTATGTTCTCGCCCATTATTCATACACTTGCGATAGCGTGCAGTTATAAGGTCAGTTAACACATGAACTACGCTACATCAAAATGTCGTGTTTCCGTCGGTAGCTTCGAAATTTGGCAGACACGGTTTTCTCTGGGGGAGAATACCCGAAGAGGGAATTACCGCAGCAAACGTGTGTGCAGTATACTCATTGGCGGGCACGCATAATAGGAGGAAAATAGCGTCAACTGGTAAATGGGGTGAAATTAATGCGGGATGCGCCATTGCCTTGTTTCGTAGGTGGATCAGACGATGCGAATGCTTTCGTTTTTAAATTAAACAGTACCTAAACTCTTCCTAATAAATGATCGACATTGATGCGTCTGAAATATTATGTCCATAGGCAACAAAAATAATACATTTGAAACTCTTGCAACAAAGTAGAGATACGAGGTTGGATTCGTAAAGGGAGACGATTGTACGACGTAATTATATTATCATTATATTGTATTATTTATTATATTATTATTATGTATTATTAAATGTTACTATTCAGTATTCGAGTAAACACCCTTGACGTATGTGCGGGTTGCGAAGCAATCCATAACTGCGCGCCGGGGGGATCTTTTCGCATGCATAATCGAGAACGAAATGAAGGTGTCCTACTCTGAACGCAAATGGTCTCTGATGGAAATGTTCATTTGATTTCGGATCAAGTTCAAAAATTCAAATAAATTTCCAAAAAGCATGTTTTATTTTGTGATTTGCGCTGCGATCTAGTAATAATGCTTGGAATTAAACCTAACGCCTATTGGTCGTTTGGATCTAATTGGAGAATGTTGCAATTTTTGTTATTTAGCATTGTGTTAATGCAGATGTGCCTTTTGCCATTTTCGTGAAATTAGGCAAAAGTAAATAAACTTGGACAGTAAAAGAAAAGAAAAAAAATCGATAAACAATTCATTACAAATTTTAGGCAATATTGGAAGCAACTCAATTTTGAGAAATTTTGTGCAATAATTTAAAGTTTGGTCAAAATTAATATGGGTGTCGGAAACGCTTCACGCTGGTGTGGTGGATTGAAAGGAGAAGGAAAATTTTTATTTTTTTCAAATAAATACGCTCGGCCTCGCACTAATAGCGCTTAAATGGCAGGAAGCGTTTTTTTAAACCGAGCTATGGGACTAGCTTCGGATTCAGTACGTCAGTTTCGGGCAATACTACCACGATGTGCCCAAGGATTGCGGTTTTGGATTATTGCAACTGTAACATATTCTATCTTGGCTGTTTGTTGTTACAATGAACGTCAACCAGCAGCATAAAAATCAAGTATGTGTGAAAATTCTTTATTTATTTCTACAGTACCTCTCAAAAACATCTACTGTATAGCTCGAGAATAGTAATTTCCGAAATGGAATGAGATGTCGGGGAAAATTTCGTTTAACAGAACGAGAGCGGACAAAAACTACTTCGTGCAGTGTTTGTGAACATTTATCATTTTAGAAATATTGGCACAATGCGTATTGTTGCTTTATTCGAAGTCTTTTCGATATTTAACACAGTATTGTAATTGTTACAAATTAATGGTGCAAACAAGAAACACCGGTAATCATGTTGTTATCCTTCTTCCCTTGCTCTTGCGTTCCTGTAAATCCGTTGGAAGAATATTTGCTGAGAAATGCACTCTTGACTCATCTACTTCTATATATAATAAAATGTTTGGCATATTTAAAAGCAGTGAATCTGCCGACAGGCTTGTGACGATCTCATGAAAGTTGGCACATCTACGGTTTTTCTCCGGAGAGAGGTTAATGTACTGTCTGATTATGCTGTAACTGTAAATAAATGGCAGCAGAACAAAAATTGTCCTTCATTTAATTCAATTTCATTCAGACGAGATCCACACGATCTCATTGTTGCGTTGCCAGTGTGTCGCAGAGCGTGTCCAAGAATAGAGAGAGAGAAGGGACTGGAGAACGACGGAGAGATGCAGAAGAGAGTGATGAGATAGAAATAGTGTGCGTAAGTAAGAGAGAGTGAGAGTGACAGAGAGAGAGAAAAGACGCGAGAAGTCAGAGACGAACAGAGAGAGTCAAGAGACAGAATCAAAGAGGAGACAAACGGAGAGACACAGGGAAAAGAATAGAGAGGTACAAGCAGAAAGAAGAGGGACAGATTCAGAGAAACAGAACCGAGGAATTACGAGACGGACTAAGACAGAAACAGACAGAAAGAGGTTGACCGAGGCAGAGACGCAAGAGAAAAACAAAACAGGAAGAAGAGAGAGAGAGAAAGAATATTTAAGAACATAAGAAGAGACTAGGCAAGAGAACCAGAGATCGAGAGGTAGGAATTAGATATTATACGGAGAGAGAAACAGCATAAGAGCGAAACGAGGACATAGAGCCAAGAGGCAAGGCAGAGGCACAGAGAGAAGAAGAGAGACACAGGAGAAAGAGAGAGATGACAGAACAGACAGAGGCAGAGGGTCATTGGATAACAGAGGCAAGAGAGAGCGCAGAGGCACACAGATACAGAGTCAGAGAGCAGAGAGAGAAAACACACCAGAATTAACAGTACCAAGAATGAGATAGACACACAGATTGGAGAGAACAGAAATCAGACAAGAGACAGAAATAAACAGAAAGAGAGAGAGAAAGAGTCATGGAGACCTTTTCTTTTAACGTAAAGAATTGAATTTCCGAAAAACTGGGCAAATCGCCGGGGTATGTTGCTAAGTTACATTTGTTCTACAAAAGAAACTATAGGACCACAATCTATATTTTAAAATTAATCTCATTAAAATTAGCATATAAAATGCAAATATAATCCTATACTTTAAAACCTTAAGTAGACACAACCCGATATTAAGTACGAATTGAACACCACTCGAAACAAATTAACTAATCAAACTAGTTGTGCTAAACAACAACGTAATTTCTCGCCTACTCCGCACAATTGCAGCAAAATTACGCGAAAAGTACTCAATTTTTGAAAAAATGTATATCACCATCATTTCAAAATCTCGCTTTTAAAAACCTATTTCTTTGGAGATAAAAATGATCATCTTAAATATTTAAATGTAGCAAAGCCTCCAACAATTTCCCCGGATTGAAATTCAAAAAAAAACCTTTTTTTTGACTAAAGAAAACAAGTTTTTAACGAATATGAGACTGCAAACCATTTTCTTAAACGTCTTTCAAAGACTACCAAAAAAAATGTAAGCGAAACAGCGGAGCTTATTTTCTAAATATTGGAAAATGTCCCATGACTTAATTAGATCCTCAAAATTAAAATTATCGGTTTAAAATTGAAGAGGACGCGAACAGTATAGGTCGCGGGTAAACAGTAAAGGTCAATGGGGGAAATATTAACTTTGGAAAACTAGGCTTGAACAGTGTAGGGCGCTAGCGCTTGTTCATGGATGAACGGGCGCAGAGAGAGAGAACACAGACTTTGCCGTCAATCGATTTTCGCTATTCAGGAACGCCTAAACATGGACTTACTACACATGTTAAGAGAATTGTTTTTCTAACATTTAGACTCTGGATGTATTCCACTTTTTCGTTAACCGCAGCCCTAGGAAGTAAGAGTTTTGTCGCTCAGCATACATTACTTTTTCTTCTACTCCGTAGCGAAAAACTAAAGATCAGATTTCTCGAAATCATTTACTGACATAGCCAAATTTAATATGAACATTCTAGCACAAAAGGAATTCAACATATAACGTTTGATTCACATCAATCACATTGCTACAAAACGTTTATCTTTAAAAAACAAACATCAACACCGATACTTATCGTATTTTACTGCAAAAGAGTTTATTGTTTTGTATTTTAAATAAAAAGTTTGCGGAATAATATTTTTATGGGGTGCTCCAGTTGGATGCCCTCTTATAAATCATTTATATAAGTTACATACAAACTAGATGATATAAGAACGTAAGTACATGGCGAAATAAATGTGTTTACCTTAGTACATATTTTAACGACGACAAATTAACAAAAACATTGAAACGTTTAACGAGATTAATTCTGGATCTATTTTTTTTTATTAATGTTCCAAACGTAGGGCGAAATGATTGTCCTGTTCAAGAAATGCTTACAGTTGCCAGAGTTTCCAAAATGCCACTGGTAAGTTCTCGATTGTTAATATAGTCTTTCCCTCTTCAATCTTAGTGCTTCTTTTAGCTGATTTTGGTCTTTAGCAATTAGTAGTCAACTGTTTCTCCTCCAATTTAACTTATTCCACTATCCAGAATAGGATTGCGTCAGTTCGTTCTAGAACAATGTATGTTTATATCGTGAAAAGTTTCTTGCCCTTTATGTAAAAGTCAGCACAATGTAACTGATAGTTCTTGATAGAATAGCATTTTTTTTGATATTTTGATAAACCATGGGAATCACAATTATCAAATTAACATATGCAATTGATTTCATTATGTTGTGCACGCATAAGCCATTGATTAAATAATTACATATTGGAGAGATATTAAGGCGTTTTATTCATGTGTCTCTAATAAGAATGGATAATGGGTATAAACTCATATGAAAACCAAAGTCATGGAATTTTTGTGTTTCATATATGTTTCATGTTTTCATGGTTTTATCATTTATTAACACCTCAAAATTTGTTTTTCACAATGTGTATTGAACTACAAAAATTGTTTCAAAATATCAGATTAAAATTTCAGAATTTTCTGAAAGTGTGAAAATATCACAAGGAGCTTCATACCCCCCCCCCCCAAAAAAAATTAAATACTTTATTACTCTCCGAAACGACACTACATATCTTTCTCTGACGTATTGCACCAACCTTTCATTAAAGTATTCCTATATCTAAAAGACTACGCCTAATTCTTCCATCCAACCAAACATCACATCAAATAGACATCCGAATGCTTGTACAAAAAAAGAGGACCTTAATCTCACGTGAATAAAGTAAACAATTATACAGAACCTATAAACACGGATTTTAAGAACCAAAAATTCAAGATCAGTTGTGAGTTGTTTCAATTATTTTCCTCACTGTACTGGAATGTAGGGAGGAAAAGTGAAAATTGTGTTACCCCCGTCAGGTGGTAAGCATATAACGGTTGCAGCTTATTACTGGCTATTTAAAAGTGTATTTAACCTTATGGATCAAAACAAATAAATGGCAATAATTAAAACAATTCACATACTTTAATGCAATTGCTTAAGCGGAGTATATATGGACGAATCTTCTTTTAATTTTCAAGTGGAGCATTATTTCCAACTTAAGTAGTCATGGACGTATACTCTATTTTAAAAAAAATATAGATGATATATTGAAGAACACATACTATTACTTTTTTTTTAATCGTTTTTACTGTCAAAGATTACAAAATCCTAATTCTGTAATTACGAAATTACTGTAACCTGTCAATTTCAGAACCCTGGCCGGGGTAATCCTGACGATGCCTCATTAGATAATATGGTAAGAATCAATAAAACGTAAAATATATTTTTTTAATAATGTGTAAAAATCCATATCTCTGCACTATCTAAAATTCGTGAATATGGTTCATGTTCTCACGGCTAGTAAAGTGATACCTTCACGAAGGGCAACAAGGAGAGATTAGAAGCTGTTCAAAATATGAGAGCGTTTTTCACCATTTGCAATAGTTTTTTATCACACGAGAGCTAATATTCCCTTATCAATTTTTACTCAAAATATATGTCTTCATAATTCCAATTTGGCACTCAACTTCAACTTATATGAACAGAAAATCGCGGGCAGAAGGGCGCCAGATGCCTGGCGAATTCAAAGGGTCAGGGGGAGTGGAGGTACCGAAGAGTTGGAAGTCAGGTTGTCGCGGGGATGCACGTAATGAGTCGGGCTTGGAGGTTTGTCTCAGAACATTGCACAGTAATTAGTTAAAACAACGCACTTATTCTCTTTTAGCAATGACGCGATGAACGCTGTTTTTTATGTTTCAGTGTGTTGGTGGGTGTGGTGTTGGAAGAGCTCAACTTGGTTAGTTTCATTATAAACGCTAGCTTTTCCGATTATATATATAAGATTAATAATACCGGAGGTAGTGGTTAACTGTGTTTATATATAGGAACAATTACTGATGTTAAGAGCTTATAAGAGAATACTTAAAGACTGTCTTCGCATAATTCCTCTTTATGATGTATTATTTTGGAAAAAAATATATTAATATAGATTATAACTTGTTTTGTACACAATATTGTTTCCACACGGACATTATCACAAACATTTTTAAAACATTTTATTTGATTTTGAACTGATTATATTTTCTGAGTCTACGTTTCGAAAATATCTTGAACATTTCGTTATTTTGGAATTGCATGTTTGTTGTTCATCCAATCTCCTATTGAAGAGTGAGCTTTTCAAAGGAATGCGATGTGATAACATATTGAATTTATATGATTGATAATGATTGAATACTGAAATTGATAACAATTGTTATAATGAATTTCCATCTATTACGAAAATATCTGTGTAATTTAAAAACACCACTTACCATTGATGCGTAAGTGCTTAAGTGGATATGCATCTTAGTAATCCCACACTTGGCCGTTAAATATATATAGTATTCACTTGTGATACAAAATTATAATAATTATTTTTATAATCGTACATATATCTGTAACGTCTATGTAGATGTATGATGTTACCGTTTCGATAATGAAGACAGGGGAATTGGCGGCAAGATGTCCAACTGGAAGTATAGTTATGACCACTGCACGTAACCACGTCAAGGAGCATCGTGCGGAGCGACGGAATATGCCACGAAGGGAATGGAAGATGAGGAGAGGGAGAGGAGAGGGAGGAGAGAGGAGGGAGAAGAGGGGAGAGAGGAGAGGAGGGAGAAGGAGAGTGGAGGGAGAAGGAGGAGATGAGGGAGGGAGGAGAAGGAGCAGGGAAGGAGAAGGAGAAGGAGAGGGAGAAGAGAGGAGAGGAGGGAGGAGAAAGGTAAGGAAGGGAGAGGAGAGGAAGGAGAAGGGGGAGAGAGGAGGGAGAAAGAGGAGGAGAGGAAAGGGAGGAGAGGAGAAGGGAGGGAGAAGGAAGAGGGAGGGGAGGGAGATTGATAATAGGAAGAGAAGCAAATATTATAACCTAATAGTTTACGATATTAGTGTCATAATACATCTGATTACAATACCGAGATGTGGAAATTGCCAAACGAGTCTTCAGGGACGAGTTTGGTCAACCAAATTCTCGTATTGTATGCAATGTATTACTGACACGAAAATGTACCAACGTTTATCCCACTTTTGAAAAATTTTTACGAATTTGAGATAAAACAAAATGTTCATTTAGTCATTCACATTTTTCCCCTTTAGTGGCGACATACTGTTCTTAACAAAGGAGAGCAATTGGACAACAAGCATGGTGTACACATTGCGACATACCTGAGCGACATGCAGTTCAGACTCAGAAATAAATAATAGCAAATAGAAAACATGTAAATTATTATGTGTATTATTTGAAAAATTGTTAAACAAAGTTAATTTTATAATAAATTATTTGAATAATTATTGTTTTTCTCAATAGTAACCATGGAAATAGTGCATCGTCTCAAATAACCCTTACTCGTAATGCCATACCCCGGCACTAGTGTGGTAATGAAGTTCATTACCCCACTAGGGCGGCAAAGTACTTCATTATTTGAATGATTATAATAGCATACATGTTTCAGCATTTCTTAAT
>BOPP01000144.1:1906563-1955189 GCA_017312745.1 Gryllus bimaculatus
ACCAAAGTGGATAAATATTATTATATAGCATTGAAGGTTTTCACGGCCGGAGTCAATATTCTTCATGTCTTCCGAGACCTCGCCGCTGATGATGCCCACCGCAGTCGTGGGCGATACGTTTGGCAGTTCAAAGATAATTGGATCACGGCCCATACGCCCGGAAGACAAGAATATATAAATATTATTAGTTTATTAGCCATGCATTTTTGATGAATTTTACTGTATATTTTGCGTATGTTTTCACGGAAGTGAATTATTTCGGCAGTTAACCTTTTCATGTAATTTTCTTCTTGCTCCAGTTCATTCCATCCTCATAAATTGCAACTCCCGTGTTTAACCTATGTTTCGAAACTGTATTCGTTTTATAGTCTGAAAAATTAATTATATTCTACTCCTCGTAGTCAATCGTGGGCGTGTCTTTGAGAATTGGGTAATGTACTCTTCTGGTGAACATAATTATTACTTTTGTGGGAATTCCAATTTTTTGATCTTTATAAAATAGTATTTTTATCCTTATACCTTTGATGTTTTAATTTTATTGAGTAAGATTGAAAAAATAGAAAATGGCTATAGGGTTTCGAGTTATTTCAGTTTCAGAGTCATGCTTGGCTTTTCTCTTATATTTAATTTGAATGACTCGTCTTGAAACTAATTAATTCGTTAACACTCAGGGATGGTAATTGTCAAAAAAATGACAAAGTATCTACCCCCTCTCCAATTGCCTGTCCTGTTCAGTGTAAAAAGTAGAAGTTGGTAAGAACTATGATTTGGTTTGCGGTACCAATTGCTCCATATAGCATACGTTGTCAAATTCTTTTGGAATTGTTGTCAAATTCTTTTGGAATTGTATTGATAATGTTCTAATAACAAATATTCAAAATCAGCAATTAGGTTATTATTGTATAATCTTCTAGAAACATTTAAACTGGAAATTGGGATATATTGTCTTTGAAAGTAATATCTTGATACTGATAATGATTGAAGTATATATTGAAGTGTTGTATTAATAACATACCCTTAACATTTAATTGCACTAATCGTTTATATTTTATTTTGAATATTTTTTAAACATTAAGTGAAGATGAAATACTTATATATCTTGTGCATGAACACAGATTGTTGATAAGAAGATTGATTGCAAAGCTTCGGCAAGAGTTTTAGACATTGATATAAAAGCAATGCGGAAATATAAACTTGATATAAATGAGACAAGCTGGAGAGAAGGAAGTGAAATGTGCTGCGTAGATGCAAGTAGGTGTAACGTTCAAATTATTGCTGCATGGAGTTATATAAAGCTCTTACCCTTTCTCGCACTTTGATATTTTCAGATATCCCTTTTTAACTCTTAGCTACTTTCTTTCCTTGGCAGAGAGAAAAGTAAAATTGCAGATGATCACTAACAAAAAAAGAATCGTTGGAGTATACCAGAAGCATGATACTGTAACAAGGAAAATTGTAACAGTATCCTAGATCTTGTATACTCCAACGTTTTTTTTTCTATGTACCTAATACAACAGACTTCACAATTGAATCGGCTAAGTAAAGTTCCTCAAATTGCATTTGAACTAAATATCGCAGATGCTAAACAATGAAGTATGGAAATGAATAACTTATGATTTTGATAAAAATGCCTCTTTTACTTAGACAATTTAGAAACTCGAAATTAATTAGAAACACATTTTGATGATTTGACGATATTAGTGATCTCATTTATAGAACCTAAAATCACTATTTCACCATTACAATTTCAAAATGCATATTTGTGATTTATAAGTACATTGCTTAACAACAGTGAACACAGAGGAAAGTAACACAATCTGGAATTCCAGGGGTCAAAATAAGATTGTTTTAAAAAATTTTTTAATAAATTATAATTAAGATTCAAGCTGAAATCCACTAAATTTACATTTCAGATTAATTAATTGACTTTGCACGTAACAGCCTGTAAATACACAAAAATGTTTATCAATGCTGGTACTCGAACTCATGCACTTAGGTTTAGTAAGTAATTCACTTAATCACTGCATCAACAACTTAAGTCAGCATAACAACCCTTCCGAAGCTTTAAAAGAAAGTAACGGAATTGCAAATTTTGAAAATTAAATTTTTTAATGAAATCGGTCAATTTGTAGAACAAATGAAGTGAAAACAATTTTGTAGATTTGAGAAAATTTTAATTTCGTAATTACGTTTTTATTAATGATCACGATTTTAATTAAAGTTACATGAAAATTACTCTCGTTGTTAAAAAAACCTATTTTAAGATCTGATTTTCATAATCAGATTTCTTCACAAATTTTCAATATTGTAGTTATGGAAACATACCAAAATATTTTTTAAAATTGCAATTTATGAAAATTAAGATAATTAAATGAGAGAAATTTGAGGAAATTTTGTCTGAGGCTTCAACGCAGTCTGATCGAAAAAAGAAAACCTAAACAATACTTAATACACTCTTCCACGTTGCTTGCACCACTATATCTGTTCTGTTTGTGCCTATAGTAATTGTAAACATTCAAATTAGCTACAACATATTTCCACACAAAATATGTTTAATTAAGGGTCATTTAGGACAAGTTTAACAGAGAAAAGTAATTTATCTGTTCTCCTTTGCAGCTGAGGGTGAATTCAGTGTAGAAGCGAGTAACAACACCACCAGAGTTCCCAATGACTACGAGGATCTGTGTATGAGAGCACATTTTCTGTGGCATTGTGAATTTCAGGCAATGTGTCAGGTGAGCACCAATAATGTTACTCAACTTGGCATCAAAAACTGGCCTGATTTGAACAGCAGTCCCTTATAAAATTTCAATTAAATTGTATTAGTTATTTGATGACAGGGTTATCCTGATACAAAATGCTGTATACATTCACAACTCAATCATAAACAAGATTCGTTACAAATCCGATTGAACTGGTAATACAGTAATCAATAGGTTTTTGTTAATACTAATTATAATTAAATTATTTTGATTTTACATTTTTAAATCAAATAATTATTTTACTTTCTTTTAACGTTTGCGGATGATCTTGTCACTGAGCAGTTAAGTTAAACAAAACTAACAAGTAACATAAAATGCAAAAAAGTAAATATAACCCAAAAGAAATAGTACAAAGACAAATACACAAGATACGATATAAATAGGACCAAATACATATTAGTTCCGCATAAAAAAGATGGTACGGTGCAGTTTTCTGAATGGCCGCTTACTAATGTTATCTCGGTAGTACTCTCAGAATATAAAAAGAGGGGTGTAATAGTGGACCTCAGAATAAATAGAAATGTAGTTAAAGAATATCCGCTACTGTGTTATTTTAGTAGTGATGAAGAGCTTTGGATCTCTCACACGCAACCAGCCTTTATAAAGACGTGCCCTAAAGCAATACCACCTCGATCAGGTTTTAATCCAGTTGTCCTGATCCTTCAGCAAATGCCGAGACCGCCCCTCGTTTTGCTTCTGGACATATATGTAACTTCAAATTAACTTCGTTCCATAGCACTTCACATATTTTTTAACTGTTTCTGACGTAAATAAATAAATGGAAGAAAGATAAATTTCACGGAGATTTGACGAATTGCACTTTAACATTACAAATGTGAAGGATTTCCTTAAAAAACATCTAAAATGTATTCAAGTGAAACCCTTAACACTCAGGTCATGTTGAAATCTACATAGTTACATAACTCCAAAACCTCTTAAGGCTGGAGGACTCAAAAAAATTTCCTAGCACATCTTGAACATTTTATTACATTTTTACTGGCGCGGCGCTTCCCAATTGTACTCCTGTCAGTCACCACTGTTTCAGAATCTGCAGCTGTATGTGAAATTAAACTAGTTACTTGATATTCTAAGCAATTTTTATGACATCTTCATATATCATTCCATTATATTTTTCTGTATTTACAGAGTATCCCCCAAGAGCAGTTAGAATCGCTGAAGAAAGGTACATGGAGGATTGGAGCTATCGACAAGAGACGTGTGGGTCAGAAATAGAGTCTAGACGGCAAAGAACATAAACGCTTTGTCCACAAGTGAAGAAAATTGATGTAAATACTGAATTTGATTCAAAATAAATTGATTTATAGTTCTATTTCACCTTTCTAACCTCATTAGTTCGTTTGACCCAATGAAACTAATTTTCGTTTGTGATTTATTTTAATCCAGAACTACACACACACAACCATTATATATATATATATATATATATATATATATATATATATATATATTCGTAAAACCGTGTCGTGTCCTGTCGGTTTATGAGGGTCGCTTAGGTTCTTCTCATGATTGATATTACCCCTTACAACATCCGTTCAGAATTTTTTTTAGCAATTGATTTTAAGCGAACTCCTAACACGCGAGCTATGAATTTAAAAAAATCTCTAACAATAATTTAATATCTTTTGAAGAGTCTCCCAATCATCATTCATTGTATTTGAGAAAGAAAATCTAAATTGTAAAAATAAATTATTTTGAATTAAAACTATCAGGCCTTTTTAAAGATATAATTGAGATACTTTTTTAAAAAATGTATAGAAATAGTTTTTGAATATTTCTTTGATTTTCTATCTCATGTCTTAGACAGATAATTCCCCAGAACTTAAGATACTACTACAAACGATAATATATTTTTAATACTATTTCTTCCTTAAGTAGCAAAGTAATTAGTGTACCTATGGTCTCATCTATAGTTTTTTTTCAATATTTCTTCACAAATGATACCATTTATAATTTATTTATTGAAAATCGCGATGGAATAAGACACCTTGCAATATGTTTTGTGGGGTATTTCCCGTTTCACCTCCTCCAATATTCGGTGCTCCATCATTATTCAAATCATATCTCCTATCAGCCATCCATCAAACCCATTTATCGCAGATACTGCCGGAAAGTACAAGTGGTAAGGATGATAAATAGATGATGCAATTGAATATGAATTATTTACTTGTGAGTGAAGATTAATATGATTTTAATAATGATGGAGCATGCCCGGGTGGAATCGGAGGCAAGGAAATCGGGAGAACCCCGACAAAAGCTAACAAACCCTGACAAAAACAAAAGCTTTCACAATTTGTCTATCATAAATTCCACGAGGATAAACCGACGGGGATATTAATCCCGGTATTCAAGAGGTGGACTGTCTGAGGTCACCCAGAGCACTAATGTCACTGGAGTGCTCTGACCGGGAGGACCTAGAGTTTGAGTCCCGACGGTCCAAGATTTTCGACACTACGTAGCTGGTTAGGTAGGTCAAATTCGGTCCCCGCCGTTAGGGGGAGAATCGTAGCGGTCGGCGGCTCTGATCGGTAGTTTTCCATGGTTTCACCGATCAACACCATGCGAATGCCGGAGTAGTAACCTAGCAAATGGGACACGGACCGTGTGCGATCTTTCCTTTCTTTTCCTTGCCCTATACTCATTCTTTAGTCACACACACTACCACACTACTTAATGCACTACCACACGTGGCCGGTTACCAGTCGTGAGCTTAAAGCATGGCTCAGCCAGAGCAGTGCCCTACTGGTGAGTGATACCTAGACGAAGGAAGCCTCGCAACCTGAGAAATAAGACGGTATCGGACCTTACCCTCCAGCGCTGGAGGAACATCGCCACCTTCCGTGATAAAACATGCACTACACTTACGGTAATGATAGACATAGCTATTGACGCGCACGGAATCATGGAATAATCGTACAACCAGAGGTCGAAGGTGCGAGATAAAGGGTCGCCTCCAACACCATAACGTTTAACAAAACATGCGAATAGCCTCGCAACGATTTTTTTTTTGTGAACTCTGGCGTGGGGTTTCCCCTACTTCCCTTTGCCATCAGTCTCCAAAGAGACATTTGACAGCTGTGAATGAATATAAACTCGACAGTCATTCAGTACGACCTCGAGCTCACAGTTCGTCATGATGCAGATCCGTAGTGCTTTTGTGCTTCAACTCGCTCTCGCTGCAGCCCTCACTTGGGCTCAGATGACGACGGTAAGATATTATTTCATTTCGCCTTTTTTACGAATTAACATGGCAGATCAAAATTCGAAAATGTTACATTTCATGTAATTATCTTCCATTCGAAGCAAGAATTGGGAATATCATTCAGTAGAATCCTAATCCGAATGTCTTGATAAATGTAGCAAATAATTTTAAATATGTTGATTTTGACTTTTGATTCACTGCTATCTTTGCAGACTTATTTGCATTTATATACGATTCTTCTATAGCAGTTCAATGAAGTTTTCTGTTTCTAATTTATTTCGGCGTGTTCCAACAACAAAAATATTAAAGAAATATTTTTCCCTTAATAATTTCTGCTCCATAAGGATAGATTTTGAAATTAAGTAGTAGTAAAATTTTTAAAACATTTGAGTATTTTTCTCGGAAATCACATGAAATATGGATAATTTGTCATTTTTGTTTACACAATTTGTTTATCAAAAACTATTTAAACGTTTTTGATTAAATTTTGTTGGTGGATAGTACGAAGGACGTTTAAGACAATGGTGTCAGTCTTACGTTTGTTGACAACCCTGATTTTTCAAAAATTGAACAAGTATAAAATTCCGTGCGTCTTTTTTCAACTAAAATTATGAATATACATTTTTTCTTAATGATATGTGTTAATACAAACGAGACCTTCTAAAAAGAGTACGTTCAAATTTACAAAAATATGAGCGTTGTTTTTTGTAATTTGGTGTCAAAAATAGACGCCCACTCGTTAGTTCATGCGCTTCGAGAACCCAATTTTAGATGCTTTTGAAGCAGTTGGATGATACGTAAGGAAGAATTTGTATATTATTTCAAATTTCTTCGCTCGTTTATTCTTTGAGCTCCTGTTACAAGTTTTAAAATTACTTTTTTTACAAATTATTTAAAACCTATTTTAATCTGCGTTATTTAATTAAGTTAAGTGTGAAAACGAAAACGTGATTTTGCTTTGCTTAATAAGATATAGGAATAAAACGTTATGCGTGTCAAAACAGAGTAATTTTGATGAATATAAAATATTATATATAATTATTGTATTTTCTATCCATTTTCATTTCCTTGCAAGTGGTAGCAACAATACTAATTTTTCAAATTGTATTTACCTTATGAATTAGACGTTATTGTTGCTTGTAACCCATTATTAAAACCCCGCACTGATAAAAGAGTGATACTGGCTCCTACCTTTTCTTTCGCGTTAATATAAACTAATAATTTTATTTACGGCTAAAATACGTATTGGGCGTCGTTGGTAGATTTATTTAGAAGGTCAATACATTGAATTTAATGGCAGAAAGCTATTTTTTGTTTAAGCATTTAAATATTTTTTAAATATGTATTTTTCACGCTTTATTTATTAAAGAATTTTTCAAATGGTATGTGAAGTTTAAGACAGAAATTTTTATATTACAATATTACATAGCCATTAACAATATCGCGAGAAAGTACGTGCTGTTCTAGAACCTCTAGTTATTAGACACATTAAATGAGAATTAACCTTGCACTAGTAAGAGACCTTTGGTGTATCCACGGGGAAAATGGAGAGAAAAAACAAAGTGTCGTTTACGAGAAAATATTATATTCCCTAATTGCAGTAACTTGAAGTAGAAATTACGCAGATAGTGCTTGTTTTAAAAAAATACATAACTTTTTTTAAAGAATTGGTTTTTAGAGTCATTTTATAATATCTGTTTAAGAAAAATATCTTCATCTTTAGTACCGTACTTTTCCAATGTTAATATTTTGAATTTTAGAAAATTTGTATTTAAATAAAAATGAAACCTTCACCATTCTTCTATCCGTGAAAAAATATAAAGTTGTACCCGAGTTGAGAAATTTTATAAATCAAAATATTTTTATGAAGAAAAAAATCAATATTCCACGGCATTTTGTACAAATCTAATTATTACTTTCCTGGTACTGCTTATGCAGTACAGAAAAAATATTGTAAAGCTACGGGAATACCGGGAATTTTCTACAAAAATACTGATTCCCGGACACTGGTAACAAAAAAGTGGATAAATAGTGTTCTATGTCATGTAAATTATTTCCTCTAACACACTTAGTCAGAATCCATGTTTTCAGGGACATTGTCAGCAAATAATAATTTCACGGCAAAAGTCTGACTCTCCTTGCGACCGTCCGTTCGTCAGAACGTCCGTGGTTGACGCTAGCGGCTAGACCATTCAAATGGTGTTCTCCAAAATTTCTATTCATCGAAAAGAACTCAAGGATTTGTGGGTTTGAAACGAATATGTCTATTTTTGGATATTTTACATGAAGTCGCAAATACAGTCTCATTTTTTTTAAATGGCTCCAAATGTTTTGAAATAACTTCGCCCCTGAATAGGGTACAAATACTTTTAAAATAATTGTTAAAATCTCTGATTCTTCTAAAGTTGTAAATTTTTTAACCTTTCATCTACAAATAAACTATGGATGTTGTTCAAAGGGAAATAGTTGTAATAACAACAACAACAACAATAATAATAATAATAATAATAATAATAATAATAATAATAATAATAATAATAATAAAAGGTACTTCGACGACTTTGGAGGTATAACCACCATTCTTTGAGAGGGGACGTAAAATCGGCTAGTCGTATCCACTTAATGTGAATCGCCTATTACGTCGTCCGAGTGATCCTTTCTCCGCTAGTTGGTGAAGGGAGCGAAGCGAAATTTGCGTGGTCAGACGAAAATGGCCTGAGTCTCACCACGCAAAATAAGGCATCACTGAATTGAATTGAATTGAATTGAATTGAATTAAATACAACACGTAACTAACTAGTACGATGAAGTCTGTGGCATTCTGTAGAACCAAAGATTTCTAATTTATTTTAATTATGTTTCAGGAAAATCCTATAAGCAATAATGACTGCGAAAGTCAATACCCTGGAGTTAACAGTAAGCGGACTTTCCATAAGTAGCATAAATTCTAAAAACTCAATATTAGTTATAAGAAAAAACAATAAGTATTTTTTATTTTCTTCATTTGTGGAAGTATACATGATATTGTGGATAATGATAGTGAATGTGTAGTTCTTACTATAAAATAAACAAACATTATTTTACTTTTAGTTTCAGTTGTTGAAGAAAATATAGAAAATCCGTCAAACGACGTGAAGGTACGTTGTCATTTGAAACATTATTTATCTAAGAGTTAACATTGTTCTTAGATTCATTATTTTATTAGTGAATTATTTTGCAAGTTACTTTTTCTTGAAAAATGTTTTTTATTTAATATATTACTGCCAGTGCACAAAAAATAACACGTGTATAAGTCTTAATTTTTTACTTTATTAAAGATATAGGTTTAGAGACTAGAGTAAACATTTCCATACAGTCCATATTAAAACTAGTATATATAATCCTAGACACGTAGAAACACTGATTGCTCGTAATATAAACGGGTACATAAAATTACAATTTTTGATGTAGTGTTTCTCATCCAGTCCGCAACATCCAGTGTGCCCTAACAACACTAACATCTATTTTCACCAAGAAAACTTAAGTATTGCTCCTACGAAAAAAATATAAAACGTTTGGGAGAATGTTTGAAGAAAAGTTTAAAGAAATCAACTTTGAAACTTACAACTATCATCTTTCCCGATAA
Source organism: Gryllus bimaculatus (assembly GCA_017312745.1). Lineage (NCBI taxonomy): Eukaryota > Metazoa > Arthropoda > Insecta > Orthoptera > Gryllidae > Gryllus > Gryllus bimaculatus. Next base: position 1,916,171 of record BOPP01000144.1, read on the forward strand.
TTTATATACAGATGCTATGGCAAAAAATGACTTAAACATAACTGATCGATTTCGCCCGGCACACACAAAAAGGTTGGCAGACCCAAAGAGTTGACAGATGCTTCTCTGTGTATGACGCCGCGCCGAATCGGAAGCCAGCGTTGCTCCACACCCTCCATTTTGTCGTATTTCGGGAAAGTCCGTGAAATTGTATGTTTTGTTTTCGGGTGTTGTTGTCAGATCCAATGATATGACACATGTTATAGAGAATGTTTTTCCCTCTGGAAGTGGAGGTGATCTCCCCCCCCCCCCAGATGGTGCGATCAGGCCAAGACTTGCCCGTGGGCAAGCGAGGTTTTGCTCTAACAGGCATCTGCTACCAGCGGGGCACCGCCCCAGCCGGGACTAGCTGTAAGCTCCCGACCGGTCGCCCGGCATGTGAGGTACTGTAGTGATTGTTAGTGTAAGTCTGTGTAAATAAGGGGTGAGAATAGTACAAGGAAGAGGAAACAAATATCGCGCATAGTCCGTGGAACTTTTGTTAGGTTACTGCTCCGGCATTCGCCTGGTGTTGATCGAATAAACCACGGAAAACTACCGATCAGAACCGATGACAACTATAGTTCTCCTCCTGACAGCGACTGAATTCGACCTAGCCGACAAGCTACTGTAAAAATGTCTGCCACCCGTCGGGACCACAAACTAGGACCTCCCGGCCAGAGGCATTGCAGGACTTGACTTTAATGTTAAACACAACATCACATTTAGAGGATTAGAGAAGTTTAAATAGTAATGTTTAGGAGATATAATTTTTTTAGACAAATAAAAGAATGAGCTAACAACTTTATTTTATTTACAGTGTTTCATGAAATGTGAACTTGAAGATCAACGTATAGTAAGTAAATCATTATTTGATTTCACCAAATATCCGTTCAATGATCTTTAAATATAAATAATTAAATAAAAATATAAATATCTTATTGATGCCATTTCATTTACTCGTATTTTAGCATTGTGAACTATTGCAATGAAATCAATTTAATTATTTTTGGTTTTCAAAAATATATTTTTGAAATGAAGTATTACTATGTTGTTTTTTTTCATGCAACCCTTTATTCAAATTTAGTAAATCTCTCTGCACATTTTTCAGATGGACGAAAATGGCCACCTAAACGATACAGTCGTTATTGGGATGTTCGAAAACGAAAACTATGAGCCAGAATTTTGGAACGAATTAAAAAAATGTATCGCCATCGATGGTAAGATAATTACATTATATTTAAAATCATAGTGGTAGTTTTTTTTCTGAAAAAGGTAAAGCTGGCATATTTGCACTATTAACTTGCTGTAATATTTCTTATTTTCAGATCCTGATCTATGTAATAAAGCCTACGTATTTTACAACTGTGTTTTAGAAGCTATTCGTAAGGTAATTTGGTATTATAAATCCAAAGCACATTTAGATGTAAAAGCTACAAATTTTTATTGTCGGAGCAAAGGCGGTAAATACCGAACCGAGTAGCCGAAAGCTAGAATTCTCCTCCAGACAGGGATTGACTTCATCTTAGCTATGTAGCACTGCCACCCCCGGCCTCGAACCCTACGACTTCCCAGTCAGCGGCCCTGCAGTGTTATCAGTTGATGCCCGGAGCCAACTCTACCGGTCTTTGATTCTTAATGACATTACTGTTCATGCATATCTAAATTGCGATAAAATGTTATAACGATTTTAAGTACAAATATGCGGAAAGAGCCTTGTATTTCTATTTCCTTCTCATGGAGACGGCTGATCACTAAGATGGTTAATAAAGAAATTGCATACATTCTATTAACTTATATTTTACACTGAGGTGACAAAAGTCATAGGATAGTGATATGAAAATATACAGATGGCAGTAGTATCGCATACAAAAGTTTTGAAGGGCAGTGAATAGGCAATCTTTCATTAGTTTTCAAGTGATTCATATGAAAAGGTTTCTGGCGTTATTATTGCTGCACGACGGGAAGTAAAAGTCTCTGAATATGTAATGGAGTTATACGCATGGGACACTTAATTTCGGAAATCTTTAGGGAACACAATATACCGAGATGCACATTGTCAAGAGTGAACCAAGAATATTTAATGTCAGGTACATCCTTTCACCACGGACAACCAAGTTACCGACGGCCTTCTCTTAATGACTGAGAGCAGACTGTTCTAGTTGCTAGCAGACAAGCAACACTGCGTGAAATAACCGTAGAAATCAATGTGAGACTTATGACGAGAGTATCCGTTAGCACTGGTCGGAGAAATTCGGTTTAAATGGACTATGGCAGCAGACAACTAACTGGAGTACCTTTCCTAACAGCACATCATCGCCTGCAGCGCATCTCCTGACCTCGTGACCATTTCGATTGAACTCTAGACGACTGCAAAGTTGTGGCTTGGTCAGATGAGTCCCAATTTATGTTGTAAGAGCTAATGATAAGGTCACGTGTGGCGTGAACCCCACAAAACCATCCCCCAAACCTATGAATATATGTTATCAACAAGGCACTGTGCAAGCTGGTGGTTAGGTCCAACTGAAGTGATTATTGACTGGATATGACTATATTCAGCTAGTTGGATATCATTTGCAGCCATTCATAGACTTCATGTTCCAAAACAACGAAGGAATTTTTATGGATGACAATGCATCTGGCAACAATGTTGGATTGGTTTGAAGACTATCCTGGACAATTCGAGCGAATGATTAAGTCATCCAGATCGGCCAGGATGTATCCCATCGAACGTTTACGGGCCCTAATCAAGTAGTCATTTCGTGCACAAAATACTGCACCGGCTTCACGTTTGCAATTATGAACGGCTATACAGGCAGCATGACTCAGTATTTTGGCAGGGGACTTCCAACGACTTGTAGAGTCCATGCCACGTCGACTTGATGCATTTCGTCACGAAAAGAAGGTCCGACACGATATTAGGAAGGATCCCATGATTTTTGTCACCAGAGTGTAAATTAAGTTTGTTTATACGAGAGACAAAAAGCAAATTACTGTTGTTTACTACCATAAGCTAATTCGGTATGAATGTCTTTTCTTTAAAAATGCAATATATCTTGATTGTTATTTCATAAATGCTCACTCTGTTTTTCAGTTTGAACCATCGGGCACTACTATGGCGTCATTAGTAAATGATATTTAAGTAAGTTAACCATTTGTGCTAGAAAGTACAAACTTTTTAGAATATGTTCTTTAAAATAAATAAAAAATTTAACATGTATAATTTCAAGTCATTTATATTTTCAACTTGTTTTGATATTTACCCATACAGACACATTAATTTTCAATTTATGATTATTGTCGTATTTCAACAACAAAATTATCATATCTGTAACAGGTCTTAATCTGTAAATCAACTCGTTTCGTAATGGTAATAGAATAAAATAGAGTATTTAAAATAATTCAGAGATCGGGAGTTATTGATATCGACTATTCAAACATACGTTTTTGCTACGAATTATTTATCCAAATTAACCTATACAATAATAAAGAAGAAAAAATAATAAGCACAAAACAAATCAAAAACACAATTCAAATTACAATGTAATATCGGAAACCGACATCTACAAAAATGCTACATGTAAAAGAAAGTATGATCGATAATGTTTACACAATATTAAACAAATGGTTAATTATTAACAAATATCTACAAACCCCCTTGAACCTATTAGTTCCCCTTATTAATTTTGTGTAGAAGCAGAAATATAGGCCCTGTTCTTTTTAACTAAAAATAAATGAAAATTGTTACACTTTATAAGCAATATAGTGACGATTAAACCGAAGTACGGTTTGTATCACAACTTTTAGGGTTGGACATGCATTTCCCATCTTGCAAACATAAAACCAATACTCGGCCTCTAACAGCGAGAAAGAATTGTTCTGTGTAGAACATTGAATGTAAAATTGAAACCCCGTGGAAGACCTGTCAAATGCGTCGAGGAATCACACCAAAGGTAACACACAAGTCGTGGGGAATCACACACGCAAGGCATTCTCGGGAGCCCACCAACACTTCCCGCGGTTCACCACACACGTGTTCAACAAATCACACAGGCCACACGAACCAATTTGACAGACGATACGAAAAAACGAGACAAGGTGGGGAAATGAGTGCAGGTGAACAGCGGAGAGACAGAAGCGTCAAGATTTTTGGAGAAGTCGGACGGTAACAAAAGCAGTAAGATTTTTGGAGAACTGTATGCATAGGAGAGGGCTTTAAAATTTCGCGCGACTAGGACTCATTAATGGGTTTCCGGACTCGTCATCTGCTTAGGCCATAAGTCCCATAAGTTTAGTGCATGTTCTTTTCTCGCCGGTGGCGGCCTCTGGCATCGTCCTCCCGAAGGATGGAGAGATCCCACGCCAACCTACTGTCAGCGAGCAGGGTTTTTCTCAACCAGTTATTACCCACTATCGGGGCACCGCCCCATCCGGACAAGGTCTAAGCTCCCGACAGGTCTCCCGGTCTAATAGTGTAGGGCATGTAAGACTAAGTAAGTAATAAGACAAGGGAATATGGGAAGGAAATATCGCGGGTACTGCTCCGGCATTCCCCTGCTGTTGATCCGAGAAGCCGGCCGCTAGGATTCTCCTCTAAACAGCGACCGCACTCGGCTTAGTTATCTAGCTAGTGCTGAAAGTCCTTCCACCGCCAGGACTCGAACCTAGGACCTCCTGGCCACAGGCTCTGTAGTTGATGCCCTGAGACACCCTTTCCGGTAGTGGGACGCGTGAAAACAAAAGCTCTTGAGAAGTGAGATGCGGTGTCCATGTAAGAAGGATGTCCCAAGTAGTGTCGTATGCGGGACGAGAGAAGCTCCACAAGACAGACATTCTCGAGAGTTCGAAACAGCGTGTGAAAACGCGTGATGAACAACGGTATGACATTGAACAGCCTTGAGGAAAGTGACAGTGCATATTCTTCGATTTATTTTTAATAGCACCTCAAGATCATCGAACTGGAACACACTCTTAAGTCTAGACCATGATGATGATGATGATGATGATGATGATGATGATGATAATGACGACTTGAAAGTCATGTTACGCAGTGTTGCCACACCCGTTTACACGCTAATACGTGGGAAACCACGTGGCTGTGCCCCCAGCCCCGTTGAGAAGGGGTTCCCAAACATTCAACCCTATAATGACGTTTGGATGAACTCTCTTTGGAGACGGCCTTCCCTGAAATACCCGTTTTTCGTCTTGACCTTTGCGGGTTTGCCATTCTAAATAAATTGAATATAAATGCCGGCAGCCTAACGAAAGGTTATAAGGTTGACGAAATCCGAATGAGCGAGAGCCGAGCGGCTGAGGCCTGACGAGCGAAAACTGACGCACAGAAACTTCACAAATATGGTTTCGTTGGCTTCCGCGGCCGGAGTCATTGGAAAAGGATCGGCTGAATTCGCCCCCGCGTGTGATGGAGGACTCCTCACAGCCATGAAATTCTTATGATTCTTGACTGTCCGGAACGAGCCGCGTCTCAGTCGATCAAACCGACGTTTCGGCCATCGTGTTGCCGCAACACGATGCGGAGTCATCTTGCCCTGAAGAACGCCACAACACGATGGCCGAAATGTCGGCTCGAGCGATTGAGACGCGGCTCATCCTGGGCAGACAAGAATCAAAGGAACTTCACAGCTGTGAAGAGTCATCACACGCAGGGGCGGATTCAGCCGATCCTTTTTGGTGGGCGATCATAGATATTTGGTTACAAATCATCATATTTGTTATATTGTACATTATTTGTATGTAAGCGATGCTGTGTATGATAAAACACAGTATTATTTGTAAATAATTGCATTATTATCCAGACACAATATCTCATGGCGCATCCAGACACGACAACTGGCAACAGCTACTTCGTGTTCACGCAAACCATGAGCTTTCGCATACTTTGCGGACATCGTGCTGTTGCAGATAACAAATGTGCTCAAATGAGACCTATTAGTATCATTTTAAGCCACGTAAGCCACCCTAAGCAAACAATTCTGAAATAAACCCACCCGAAATAAAGCGTGTTCGTCTCGAATCTACGTGGGGTGTAGCCACTGGTAAGAAGGGCTGACCGGACAAGAGACGATCACTACCACGAAAGGTCAGGGTCCGAAGCCAGGTAAATCTTCGCAGGATGGCAACCAAACTGGCCAGGGGTTCCAATCTACACTAGAATGAATCCAGGTAACTCGGCAGTCACATTTTATACTGTTGTGGGTCACAATACGTTACATGATTACATATTTCGTAATGTTTGATAGTGTTAGAGGATAGTGTGTGAATAAGAACAAGAGAAAGTTGTTGGCATTGTGACGGACAGGTGAATGATCCAATGTGTTTCGAGCAGAAAGGAAGTATTTGACATGCAACGTTGTGATATCAAAAGAAGTAAACTCACATTATTTGTTATAGAAGCATAAACTTCATTTTTGTTGTGTTGTAGAGATGTATGGTATAGTATTCTAAATTGTAATTTAATTAGTCCGTCTTTTTAAAACTTTCTAAGACAATTCTCGAAGGTGAAGAGTGGCCAAATAATTTTATAGATTGACAATGCATAAAGGATTATAGGTATTGTTTAAAAAATTGTTAGCCTAATAATGGCAACATCCACTCGCCGAAACTATTGCAAATTATGATGAGACCCGTAAAATAAAGGAAGAAATTGTATTTATTGTCTGCCTATAAAATTATTTGGGAACTCCTTACCTTCAAGAATTATCTTTAAAAATGTCCGTATACACATCGAAGAATTTATTTAATGTAGTACTGGAACTGAGGATGTGTTTTAGGTTCAAATAATAGAGCTTAGGAACATAAGATAGGGTATTATTGAGCGTTTTTTTTTGCAAGAAGTGTTAGCAAAATATTCGCTCCGATATAATAAAATTTATTTTCAATGGTTATTCAGCTATACATTTGAGCTCTTATCCCTCATCATGACCTTCAAGAAGTAATAATACTTCCTGCCGCGACAACAAGAAGAACCATAATTTGATTAACTATATTTCCCACTGGATTCTAGAAGACGTGTACAGATAATGAAGTTACATGTATGTTTACAAGCAAAACAAGGGGCCATCTCCGCATTAGCTCAAATATTAGGGAAATGGTACAAAAAACCTAATGGAGATGGGGTCATTGACTCAAAAGTTGCTGTACAATACTTGTTACAGGTTGTTTAGAATTATACAGCCCAAATGTTAAATAATACATTAAGTATCATTGTTAAAATTAATTTAACTGCTCTTTTGACGCTCGGAATAATCTTTAATTGTATAGAAGAAGTTATGCAACAGAAAATATTTTATTTGGGTCTTAAATTTTTCTATCGAATTTAATAATTTAATGTCATTTGGCAAAGTGTTGTAAAATAATGTGCATCTATTTTATTTTCGGGTAGATTCTTCCTCTAAAGGCGTGGTGATCGCGCTAAGCCCCCACATGCCGGCCTCGAAGACTTTTGTCAGATGTGCGCGGGGATGCCTCCTGTATTTTGAAGCAAATTTCCTCATTTCAACACAATTGCACATGAACACGCTAGATGTGATAGTATGAACCATCGAAATTTACGATACACGAATAATCTAATATTGATAATCGTAATAAGATGTTTCAGAACGCTGTAGAAGGTTTTATTCGCTTTGTAAAAATTAAATGTCTTCTTCATTGTAATATGAGAAAATGTAGTAAAAAGTGGCTGATATGGATTCTAGTAAAAGAAGACTTATGTTCCAATATTACATTACATTTTTTTCTAATATTATACTTAATGCGTTATTATAACACGTTCTAATATGTTATTGCAAAACAGGTATACGTTTTTACGATACACGTAATATTTGGCATTTTCGTGTCGGGTTAATTGTTTGCCCTCCAGCAGTCTTTCCAGACCGACCAGACCGGGGCTATGTTTTTGTTTATTATACACGACGGGGAGACATCCAGTGAGCAAGTAGTATTCCCACAGCTGTACCTAGTGTATTTGGCATGTCAGAGCTTTTTTTCATACAGTTATTGCAACTGAGACGATTTGTATTAGAAAGCTACATCTTCATTTTTGCCATTGGCTGAGAATCGAATCCAGAACCGACTCACAGAAAGCTAGCACTCTGTCAACTCTAGCAGCAAATCCAGCAACTCTGAAAAACTAGCACTCTCTAACACAATGACAACGTGCCTAATGACAGTTTTTACAATTGCTAAGAGAGATATGGTGAAATATTTTAAAAGTGCTTTGAATGTTATCTATTTTGCAAGTCGTATTATAAAGAATTGACAATTTGGATGGGAAATGTTTTGTAACTGAAACCTTTATATTGCATCTTAGCAACATCTAGATCCAAAGTTGTTTTCTAATTTTAATATATTTATGCAAATGAATTATCACATACTGCTTAGAAATTTATATTAGTTCAAAATAAAATTTAATATTTCTTCGTCAAATTCATGAGGGAGAGTTATTACTGAAATTGATTTATCTCTGGAGTATTCTTGGAGCCCGTCTGTGATAAATATTGATTCTCACTTATCCACTTCTAACATAATATATGTAATTCACATCCTGGTTTCATTGGTTATATCTGAATGGTTTTCATACACATTTGTAGTAACAGAAAAATATAAAAATTACAAGACATGCAATGTAGTACACAGTATGTATATACACATCATTAAACAAAGAACGACAGGATGCAGGGGTGGCGAATATTTTTTAGCTCAACGTTTTTTAGCTTTATTTTCATTCGCGACAAAAGCATGACTTCAAACAGGAAAGAGATTTTTAAAATGATTGGAAAAACGCAGAATATATGTAATGTCAAACTGCTGGAAACGACAGTCTCTCATCTTCCCACAATGACACAGTACGGTTTTATATTCATTCACCTCTTATTCGCTCTTGCCTTCGGCTGGGCGCAAACGTCTGAGGTAAGGTATAACGTCCTACACATTTGAATATCTTATGGTATGACTGTCTTATTATTAAATATACATAGCTTTTGGTTCTCTATATGTTTTAGATAGGAAACATTTCATAACAAATTGAGACATTTTCAATAAAGGAATAAATAATAAATAAAATATAATAAAGTAAATAATTTAAGGAAAGTTAACAATTTCTTACGGACCTTAGGCTGTCTAAAATATATATAAAACCCTATACTACGCATGTTTAACACAATTTTACTACTGGTTGCGAAGGGGTATTTCCCCTTTCTCTGATTAGAGTCTCCGGGCTCGTCAACGGCTACGTTACTTATCCCGTAAGTGTGGTGCATTTTTATCGCGGGAGGTGGCGGTGATTTTCCCCCACCAAGGAGATCCAACGACTACCTACTTGTCAGCTTGCGAAGTTTTCCCCAGCCAGGGATCTCCCACCAGCAAGGCACCGTCCTAGCTGGGACTACCTCTGAGCGACTGCCAGATCTCTCGACGTGAGAGAAAGTGTAGTGTACGAAGGTGTGTGTGTAAATAAGGGATGAAGATAGAACAAGCAATAGGAAGGGTTGTGCGCGGTCCATGGCCCGATTTTTAGGGTATTGCTCCGGCATTCACCTGTAGGTGTAGAATAGTGAAACCATGAATGTGCACGACAAGATGAAATCATTAGAAAAATTAAAGCAGAATATGGATGCAATATCTTTCTTTGGAGAAGACTTTACCATTGAAACGTATTATTTAAAAGCACATGAGCAAAAATGATGTCTAGATTCAAGATGGGGAGGAACTACGAGCAAAAGACGTTTTGCGAACCAACTAGCTTGAATTAATCTGTTACTTAAATGGAACAGAATTATAGTTTCGAAATATGGTGACTGTACAGTTTACTGAGAAAATCATTGTCCCTACACTCTTGCATTAATATGATACAAAAAATTGCGTGGTGTTTATTAAAAGTTCACATATACGCAAATTTGCTGACAAACTTACATGAAAGACTCAGTTGACAATAAATGGGTGCAATAGCTTTTCTCTTTGCTTCAATCAAAAGGAAATTACATTTATGGAAGAAAAACTTTAAAAGAATGAAAAGTAAACAATGTCTGTACGGAACATAAAATCATGTGTTTTTGAGTTTAGAAAAGTTCTTAGACTAATTTTGCAGAACAAAATCACAGCTGTTCGAAACCTACCGGGACTACCTGTATTTTTACGCCGTACATTTGGCTGCAAATTCTTGTATTTAAGACGTTTCCTCTCTTACAACACTAAGATAATTTTGATACGGTTTATAATCACATAGCAACATCGACAAGTACAAGAATTTTTTCTAAGTATTATTCCTTTTCTTTTCAATGATCATGTACCTAGTGCACTGAATGTTTGGTTCTCAAAACCTGGCTTTTTCGCAAGTATTTTATGAATTTGATTAATTATTTGATTCAACAAATTTTCTGAAAATGTGTCAAGAATTCATAACAGATTTCTGCATTTATAATAATAATAATAATAATTATTATTATTATTATTATTCACCCAATTTGAGACAATTTATGCATTAGTTTAGTATAAGTAATATTAATAATAAAGACATTTCCACAATGCATAGTCTTGTTTACGAATGAGTATCTGAGAAATAAATTTCAATGCCATATACTTCGATTCTATTATTGTATTTTTCTGTATTTCCATTAAATACAGTACTATGATTTAAGGAACACTAGCCTAACCCGTGCTTACATTACATTTCACGGATGAAAGTGGGGCAGAAAAGTGAAAACAAAATACTGCATGTTCATGTATATACATTATTTTTATATTTACCAAGATCTTTACACATATACATGGATATTGCTTTGGCCTAAAAGCAGCAAATCCTACTATCAACTTTAGCGTAATGTATGTAACAAAATGTTTGAAATGCAATTTCAAAATAATAATCAAAACTCCCTCACATCTTTGATGTTTTCTGTAAATATCTCAAGAGTGATATATACGAAAGAACATTGAATGCTTATAATTGATTGACACAATCATTTCAACAATTACACAACACGATGTTGTTTAAGCAAGATCAACTGCTCTTTCAGTTCCTGTGAACTTGACTAGTTGCGCATTCTATCCGTGCATTTCAATCAGCATCAATTGCGACCTTTTTATTGGTAAATGAAATCTGAGATCTTTTCAATTTGTAGTGATCTCCACTGCTAATTTTTCACTTTTTATTTTGGTACCTCACATCTTTGAAACCACAAAATTCCGAATAAGAGGAACATCAAAATAATTATCTTTACAGTTTAAATATATGTGGTTACATCAACAGGACCCTTATATTAGTTGTTATTAATAGTCGAAATAATTAATACAATTATTTCCATAATCAGTCAAGCGCCAATGTTGGGGAAAGCAAAAAAATGCTTTCTAGAATAAGACTAGTTTTCTTTGTACGGGTTTAATTTTTCGTTGAAAGTACAAATTTCAATGAATTCAAAAATTCAATAACTGTTATTGAAGAAAAATACTAATAATACCTATTTAGAGAAATATTACACCATTAACTCATTTTTGACGCTTGACTGGCTTCTAATAAACGATTCAATTCTTGTATGTTATCTCTTATTATATGTTCTCATATAACGTAATATTTTCTTATAATATTTTTGACTAACTTTTATTTATTACAAAATATTTCAGGAAGCGCCCGAATCTGGCTACCGAAAATGTCAAATGAAATATCCTCATGCAAATGGTATGTAAAGGATTGATCCGACTTATAATAATTTCCGTATAGAATAATTTCCAAATAAAGATTTCAGTATATTGTGAACATTTTAAAACTTTTTGTACAACAAAAACACCGAACAGAAATATAATAGTTCTTCTAAATATTGCTATTAAGTTAACAGTTAACTAACGATAATCGTTAACGATAATCGATAACGACTTGAGGTAAATATTATGCAACGACGCGCTTTTCGCTACGCCAAAGAAACTTTCCACACAGGTGCTTAATTATTGAAAGGCCAACGAAACCCTCATTCCAAAACGAACTGAATGGCAGGGCCTAGCAGACCGATCGGCGACGTGGCACCGCAGTCCCACGAGGTGAGCTGAGCTATCAGAGGCTCGTAATCTCATCGCCCAGCAACACACATTCAGTTCACAACCGTTGCAATAGTTTTGACGCAAGGTTAATTTAACGAACGATGGCAGATAAATTAGTTCGTATAAAGAGAACTATTTACTGTAGCGTCAGGATCACGGCAACAGCAGGGCTCACACTGCAGAACAATGAGAATCATCCCAACACACTTGCATTTGTTTACATCAGGATATTTCTTAGAATGAACGGATAAGAACTGACCCGGCGTGCTTAACAGCTCCTCCAAATCTGCTGTGGTGTTGAGGTCAACGTATAACAGGCCGCGCTTTTGCCATTGCTGCGTTCTCGTCGCATATACATTGCGTGGTTGGGAATCATCGGTCGTCACAATAGCATTATGTGGTTTGTATACTTGATTAATTGACATTCATATAATTTGAATTATATGAATATATATGAATTTTACCAAGTCTATCTAAAATATAGTGTATTAAACACGTGGTAAATATGAATTTTTTTTTCGTAGGATTGCGCTATTCGGTGTGTCCGCCTCGTGTCGCGACATTTTCGATTAGCAAAATAAAATGCCTCTTTTTCTACTGGTATCATAAATATCTATTATACATTTACTCGGAAAGGAAGAAAAGTTCTAAAAATAGTCCGTTTTTTTTAAAAATATATAAAATTTTATTATCAAACACGGTAAATTCTTCCTACAATTTCTAGAGTACTAGAATTTTTTGAAGTCGTGTAAGGAATTAAGCATAGAACAAACTTAATGAAAAAAGAGGGAGAAGAAAAACAACATTAAGTGCATTGTCAAGCAAAACAAAGTCAGTGATTGTACGTTTGTATTTGCTTTATTTTCTGAAGAAAGGTATGACAGGCGCTTAGAACGAAGCAATTGTCATATAAAAAGTTATTTTTTTGCCCAGTATTATCAATATAAATGTCAGTTCGGCTTCATAGGTATTTTATCTGCTTTACATTTATGCTCAAAACTATATCGAAGGAGAGTGGAATAATTAGTGAAGAGTTTCTCACTCTAGGAAGTTCTATCACAGTAGTGTTAGTTTATTTTTATTTCTCTTAATTTGAAATCTTTAATAATTTCCAGAATCTGAAATAGTTCGTGATGGTGAACTCAATCCTGACGTTACAAACGAGACCAAGGTAACAAGAGTAATAATATGTGCATAAAAAATCAAATAGATAATACATTAAAACATTCTTTTTCAGTGCTTCTTACACTGCATTTTAGAGAATGAAGGTTTTGTAAGTACAATTTTTCCACTTTTATTTCATGCGATTACAAAATTTTACTCAGTATTAGAGTTTCATTTGAAATTAAATACGTCCCCCCAAATACATACATATTCTTAGGGACAGGCATAACCTGTTCAAAGTGTTTGATATAAATGTTCTAAAGCACATTTAGGAGCGTGATAAATTAGTTTTGTTCAACCGTGACAGTGCTGGATTAAAAAATATTGCTTTCCAAAGCAATATCCACTCCCCAACACAATGACCTTCATGTTAAAAGATCTGTAACAAATTTGTTACACAACTCCTCTAATTTCAAAAAATTTATTGTAATTATTTTTTTACAGATGTCAGAAAATGCAATAAATAAAACCGCAATTATTTCAGTATTTGATACTCCAGAAAATGAGTATAGAAATGAAATGATCAGCGCTGCAAACTCCTGTTGCGAAGAAACAGGTATGTTTCTTTTCAAATGAAAAAAATAATTAATAAATTTAATCCAAAGCACTGGTATGTACAAATTGCATTAAATGACAAAATATTAGTAATTGAGCTTCTTGTTTGGTTCTTTTATTTCGTGTACAATTTCTTTTTATTTTCAATATAAGAGTAAAATAAATACAGGATTGTCTACAGAAAATAATAGATCTATGACATTGATATAAAGTATGATATTGCTGAAATATTCACGAATTAGTCGGCTGATTTTCACATTAACCAAAATGGATGGATAAAGTTGAAAGAAAAAACTACTTCGACGTATTATTTGGCATTTGGCCGGCTGAAGTGCCGCTTAACTAACATGAACGTGCATAGATTGGTGCAGAATATTAAGGCAACTAGGAATAATGGTATGTGATTAGCAGGAATTAGACTGCAGGTAGGAAGTTCCTAAGACTAGTGAATGTCAGAGCGTGTAATTTCGAAAATCACTACACTAGTCGTACACGTCTGTTTACACGATACCACCGAACATAACCTCACTTTCTATCTTAGTTAACGCTTCAGTAAGCAATTACAAGTTATGGGCAAAGAAAACCCGGTCTTCGGCTTTCATAAATAACATAGCAAAACTAACACTTGTATTTATTATGATATAGACAACTGGAACCGTACACCCTGTGCTTTACGTTAACACCTCTTTCACGTTAGAACCACTACAGAACTGGAAGCTAATAACCGACTCTGACCATTCGCTCACCACGATCTTTGGTAAGTCATTCGACCTGCTCTGAAACAATCAGTTTGCAACGATTTGTTCACTTTGTCATAAAAGGGTTCAGAGTTCTCTCTCATCTGACTCATACAAAGTCGGTCGCGATACGCAGAGATCCCAGCCAACAGCAGCTCATTTCGAATGAAATGTGCCCTGGCGATGCATGCTAGGTCAGTTGTTTGTGATTGTAGTGCATTGGTCTGAGACTGTTCGTTTTGTGATTGTTACGCCCCACACATCACTCAAAGGTGGAGTATTGTTAAAGAGCCACGCTAATTAGTTTATGTTAAGTATACGCGAATATTTTGTGGCGGAAAAGGGAACGGTGGGACATTTTTATCTCTCGACAATTTAATGGGTAGAGTTGCGGCTGTGCTGGCCCGTGAATAAGAATAGAGCACGAAGCCACACGGACCTGACGCATCAAGATTTCCATGCGGTTTGGGAGGCAACATGGTTCGGCTGTAGCGAAGGTTCTGTATATGATATCAAAAGGTGTCTTTGTTACAGTTAATATTTTGAGACATAATTTATCTCTGATGTAGATGGTGCCATGTGCGTAGTAGTGAGTGTCTACAGCGCATCGAACTATCAGACATTCTCGCCTGTACTAGAGTGTGACATAATGAATAAAAAGTATTCTGAAAGGAATTTACCTAGATTATTTGCTTAAAGATGAATGGGGGCTAGAGAAGTGAAATAATGGCATACAGCGTGCATCGACACATGGAGACAATTTTAAATGCTAAAGATAACAGTTTTAGTATGAAATTTTTTCGACTCTAAAATAGACACTGAAGATCAAGACATTTAAAAAAATTAAACAAACGCTTTTAGACATTTAAATTGTGAAAAAAGTTGGTAATGATCTGGCAAAACGTCATAGTTTTAAATCAAAATCCATATCACACCACACGTTATTAATTAATCTTTCAAAAAGAACTTTGCACGATAATTGGAACTTAAGTTATTGCATTGTAATTGACTCGGGCGAAATTTCGTGTTAGTTTTCAGTTTTGAAAATGACCCAGCACAAAAAATATAAAACAAATAGGCTACTTCTCTTCTTTGGTCAAAGAATGCAAAAGCCGAGTTTTGTTGAAATTTGTAGGATTAAGGTTTCAGTAAGAAATAAGGAAAACTTTAAATGGATTTGACGTGGAATAACCCCTTAATATTATTATTATTATTATTATTATTATTAATATTATTATTATTATTAAATTTATAGACTCCACTCCTTTTAGGTATGCGTGTTGAATTTATTGTGTCGGAATAAAACTATTTAATTTTATATTCGAAATCTTATAATACTACTTGAACCATTATCTTAATAAATATCAATACAAAGAAAAAATAATTAGTGTAACAATAATCAGATCTGTGGACAACCCCAAATATATTTTATTATGCAGAATGATAATATGATGTGAAATATCTCACGTTACTAACTAAAATATTATTAATTGCAGTACTAAAGCATAAGGGCCAACAGGGTTAATGTATAAATAAGAAACAAAGAAAAGTAAGGCCAAATTACTGGCAAAAAGAAAACAAAGCAAATAAATTTGACTTAAGCAATTTTACTATTATTTCAGACCCAGCTGATTGTTGCAATACAGCAGTAATGATTTCGATTTGTATGGAGAAAGCTCTTGAAAAGGTAGGTTTGAAATACATTGGTTAACTACGTTGTTAAACGTATTAATTTATGATAGTGTTACGACCGCCATTTTTATATAATAAGTTACTTTTGATCGTTCTTATAATTCAGTGATTTATCTAACAGGTTACTCGTGTTATCATAAAGTTTATTTAAAATCATTTAAACTACAGTAATATTGCACAGTCTAGTCACATTAATGTGACCACCCACTAGAATCCTGAATAGCCCCATTTTGCAGCCCTGATCCCTGCGAGACGTGCAAGAACAGAGGCAATTAGATTCTGGATGGCACCGAGAGGGTTGTGGGACCATGCCGACTCCAGTGCCGGCCAGCTGCTCTAGGTTTTTCGGTTGCAGATCCATGACGCAAGTAGCCCGAAGGAATAGTCCCATAGATTCTCAATTGGGTTAAAGCGGGGGGTTGGTGGCCAGGGGAGTACAGTAAACTCATCCTGGCGCGTTTCGAACCACGCACGTACACTGCGGGCTGCTAGTAGATATCGACTTCTGTTAATCCATTTTGCCTGCCAGTATAACGAGATCATCCAGAGAATGCAAAGAAAACATTCCCCACACTATCATTCCACCTCCTCTGGCCTGGACCCGTCCGGTCTTGTCGCAGGGTATTTTCATACGGACGTTTCACGCTTTAGAAGCCAACGACCGAAGTCCGATGGATCAGAAAACGTGATTCATCTGAAAAGGCCACCTGTCGCCACTCAACCGATGTCCAGTTGCGGTATTGGCGTGCAAATTCCAGCCTCGGTCGCCGATCAGCAGCAGTCAGCAACGAGGCTTCTGCTGCGGAGGCCCATACCCATCATTTATTCTCCTCTGACATCTATGGCCCGTGGTTGCGTCAGCGCCGGTTTTGGATATCAGTATTTTCCCATGCACGGTGTACCTTAACCACGGCTGCACGCAACAATTTTACAAACTTATCCGTTTCGGAAATGCTTTCGACCTTGGCCCGAGAGCCAATGATGTTACTCTTTTGGACCTTCAATAAATCACTACATTTCTGCTTTGCGATAACTTCTGCAAGTTTTCCACCCGACATGTATTAAATACCCTCCACTGTTAGTGCTGCCAACCGCCGTCCATGAGCTGGATTTCCCGTTTACACATACATATGCGGTGGTCATATTAAAGGTTTGTGTGTATTAGTATCTTTTGCTGAATACGTTTTAAATGTTGATAGGAATTATACTTTCTTTTAAATATTAATTTTAATCGACAGTCTTACAAAACGTGTTAACGTACTAATAAACGTATGAATGTAGAATTCAATAAACTAAGTAATAACTAAATACCCGGCCTTATTGGGATTTCTTCTTAACCAATTCTCGTGAAAGAGGAAAAAGTCAATTTTATGTACGCCACGATGTTTAAGATTATTATTTGTAGTGCGATTAGATCAATTTTTAATAAAATACTATGATTTGCTTTTCTTATTCTTAATTTCCTAAATAATATTATTTTAGAATACATTGCTATTAGATTAGAATTTTTATCTTACGCACTGCTACTGGCGTGTAGCAAAATTTATTAGATACAGTTCTGTCGCACTGTTACTGACCTCTGTCGGAATAAGGAGCCAATTTGCTCATAGCGATAGACGAAAAATAATGATCTTGGTTCATCTACCAATTTACTATT
This sequence comes from Gryllus bimaculatus, assembly GCA_017312745.1. NCBI lineage: Eukaryota > Metazoa > Arthropoda > Insecta > Orthoptera > Gryllidae > Gryllus > Gryllus bimaculatus. The sequence continues at coordinate 1,934,039 of BOPP01000144.1, forward strand.
AAAATTATTTATTTTCCGAATGTTTGTTGTATTACTCTTTTCCAAACTTTGCGAGAACACTACGTTAATTCTGAAAAAGAGCTTGAAAAATTTTCGTATCTTTACTCAAGTTACTTTTTGTGTATCGGTGTAGATTAACTGCAGTTGAATTCACTTTTATTAGTATAGATAAATTATATTTTTTCCTCAATAACCGTTATGCTTTCATGTGCCAAAAGAGAGATGGGATTAGAAATCGTAAAAGAAAAGTAGCATTACAATATTTTTAAAAATTTTAAAAATATTTTAAGTCATTTTGACGGTCTTCACGAGTTATTTTGAAAATCTAAGTGTACATCGGAAAGAAGGCAGAGAAGGAATATGGATATTGAATGGTTGGTGAATATTGATTTGTGAATATTTATTTGTAAATATGAATATGTGTTTGATATTACTGTTAAGATTATCAAATTTAAATATCACTTGCTTAATGTCAAAATGTAATTTTATATGTCATTGTTACAGATTCGAAAATCCAGGAATGAACGAAATCAATGAAACGTGCTCCAGAATCAACGGTTCAAGCTTTCTACTAAATGAAACTTCTCAAACATAAAATTCAATCATCATTGTCCATGGTGTTGTAGATTCATTAGTACTAAAATTGTTCATCTAATAAATCGTGTCATAAATTACAGATGAATGAATTTTTATTTATTGCCTTAATGACAGAATGGAGTAGAAAATGGACTGTTAATTATCAAGCAATGTTCTACATAAAACATTGACCGTGAGTTCGCGTACAGGGTTCAGGAACGCCAAAACCAAATATACTATTTACATTTATTCATGCATTACAAACTCTACAAGCAAAACTTGCAGCTAGTAAAAATGTTCCGTGAAATAGTGTATTTAACTGGAGTTTTTGAGTATGTCACTTTGAAGGTCATTAGTTCCATAAGTGTAGTGAGTATTATTGTTATACCTGGAATGGTCGGTTGCTCCCAGCAGGAAAATGATGAAACCTGGCACCAACACATATGTTCCCCGGCCGAACACGTTTTTGCATTATTACAAGAATTTCAGAGAAAGCTGACCGGCCGACAGAGCTGACCAGCTGACAGAGAAAGCTGAATGGCCGACGAGGCTAAAGCGTGTACCGACTCAGTGCCTCGGACACGGGTTCGATTCCCGCCTTGGGCTCCCTTGTTTGTTCTCTCTTTCATAATGTGGGTTGTCGCGGAAGGCCTTGTGAGTCTGCTGACCACAGACTGAGTAACCCGCAAGTGTGTCAGTCTGTAGAGTAAAGGCTGATTCGTGTCACCAAGAGATGCATAGTCAAAAAATCGACACCCGCAAAACTGAAAGAAAAAAGTATTTCAGAAAAAATAAATACACCCAACAGTGAAAATCGTTATTGTACGAGTTCAGTAGTCACTTCTGTGCGTTTCAGTACCGCGTAGGGATGGTTGTTTATTTGCATCATTCACCTTGGTGGGGTTTCCAACCAATCACGCGCCAATTTGTATGGAAAAATCCTTCCATGGCCTATTTGGAATGCACAGAAGCATGTTTTTAAGGTCTTCTTGCGTTTCACACCATAAGTTATGTGACAGTACAAGAAAACAATGTATTCTAAGAAAAAAATTAAACATGACACAACAATAATACACTTTCACAAGGAAACCAGAATGGATTATAAACTGAATAATAAAGGATGAATAAATAAATATGAATAATTTATGAATTATGAACTGTATGTAAAATTTGTCAAAAACATAAACAACTAATGAATGCAAAAGATTAAAAATGAGAATCGTGTCATGTCCCAAAGCCCTTATATTTAAAACAACTTCCAGATTAACAACGCTCCTTCTCTATTGTTCTTACCCACCCGGACGTCTAGGCTATGTCAAGTTGTTCAATGCCTTTGTGTACAAACATCTTCCACTTATCTGATTGCAGCGATGATAGGTTGTCTCCACTGGCTGCCTCCCTCGCAGTCCGTCTCTCTCTGAGGCGTCCGTTAACAGACACTGCCATGCACCACTGCTTCTTCGATTTTCGAACACTGTCAGCATAATTCACTTTCGTAAATTTACATCGCATTTAGAAACTTATCAACCTTTAACCACAACATTTTTCCGACCGCTCTCCTGGCGTGATTCTACCTCGGCGTCAGTCGACCCTCTCCGCTTTCGCCAGTTGCACCAGTCTCTCACCCCTTCGCTATTGCCCCTCTCTCTATCCAGTGCTTCCACCCCTACGCCCGCGTCCTCGACTCGGACGCCTGAGCTGTCCTCAGCAAACCCAGCCCTTGCTCGCCTCCGAAAGTATTTATAACTCCAGTTCCATAATTTGTCGTAAACACATTGTTTTGAAATGTGTATACATAAGTATATCATAGTGATTTCCACTCCATGCGTTCTGTAGTCGTGTTACAAATCTCTCAAAACATACAACTGTTTAAAAGGTTTCTAACAGCTACAAACATGCACAGCCAAAAACATTGGAGAGAATGTGATTGTTGAGTACCCTTTACTTCATTGTTCTATTTATTTTTCATTGATCTCTTCATTTTCTACTTTTTTTAAAATATGTATTTGCTACTTGTTCAATTGCATTACAATTTTCAAGAAGTTGGATAAAGAATGTTTATTTCGAACATAATGGGTTTAAGTATTTTTTCGCCCCAAAAACCGGCGAATCCCATTAAAGAGAGTGTAAATTAACCCAAGTAATATTTATAAGTAAAATAGTACTTTGCAGCTAGTAGTCACGTCGATAGAATGGAGATGATTGCTGTGATGAGACAGGAAAGGGGGCCCGAAACATAGTTCGGGTGGCCCCCTGTTGGGCTCTTGGCTTCGTCGTGGCAGTACTCTGGATATAGAGGAGGGACTAGTCCAGGAACTTTGTGAGTAGCGCATTGTTTCGACTCCGGCACCGGTCTGGAAAACCGGTCGCTCTGAACTAGTAGAGCGGCCCGACCCAGGCAATGTCTAGGGAGGTTTCCAAGAAATACACTGTGATTTGTGCAACTCTACCCCTGGCAGATATCAGCTGTTGACGGTTTCATCCAATCGGGAGCTTGAACGTCACCATGGTGACGTCATTATGGTGACGTTCAAGCTCCCGATTGGATGAAACTCTCAACAGCTGATACCTTCCAGGGTCAAAGTTGCGAAAATCACAATGTAAACCCCGTTCTGGCGGGACTCCGATATTCCTCGTGCCCTTTTTCTTGAACGAAGGATTGAAGAAAAACGGGTAGAGTAGGGGTACCAGTTATCGACCATTAAATTTTATGAAGCAATGCCAATCTCTGGATAATAAGTCATGCCTTCGCAACTGTATCAATAATTTGCGTTGTAACTTTCTTAGGAGTTCGAGGTATCTCCTGTGATGTATCTTCACGTGCTTTGGTCTTTTCTTAAGATTTTTGTGGAGAAAATCTCGGACAGGTCTTTAACACAAAATAGTTTCTATTTTGTGCCATTCAATATGTGTTCAGAATGTCATCAGAGCTCGCTTCGAGCTTTTGCCTTCGACTGTTTATTGTGTCAGAGAAGGGGAAGCAAGGTTATCGTTGGAGAAACGTTGCGCCAGTAATACCAGCTTGCCGGCCTACTTGTACGCCTGCGGGTCAGAGGTCAACGCTTAGGTGCCCACCCAGGTAAAAGACAAGTGCGAGGTAGGCACACGACAGGAACATACACTATATGGGTACTCCCCTTGCGACCGGCTATGCGTTACGCACGACTTCTATTGTTCTTGCAATCTCCATAGCCTACTTCAAAAAAAACTTTTGAAGCACGTTGCAATTTGTGACGATCCAAATTCTAATTATTTATTGTGTTTGACTTTTCAATCCAGATGGTTTCCTCCAGTTTCTATGTAAATTTATATCCAATGAAATGCGTATTTATTGAGTGTTTGTGTACACAATGAATACCAAGTATAATATTCATTCTGTTTCAACCATTATTTTTGTTCACACTTCGACTTCCCCGTAGCTAAGTTACGTAGAGTTTTGGGTCAAGATGCGATGATCAGAAAATTGAGAAGATCAATGCATTATGTATCATTTGTTTGTTATGAGCAATTCTAAGAAACTAAATATAAAAAGAACTTAGTATACACTTCAGCTTGTTCAATGAAATTCATTTGAAGGAGGATATTTGTCCATTTTCTAATGATCTATTATGAAAATGCTTATATAAACCTTTGTTTTCCTTGTGGACAAGGAGGAAAAAGAATATTGATAAGGGGTGTTCTTATCCTAATTTCCATTTCATCGTCCTCCCTCACTACATGTAATCACCAATATGAGTTTATTTGGAACGTACTATCAACCTTCAAAACGTCTGCCACCATCGCTTCTTTTAAAACAATGTGTAACATTTTATTTCTAATGATTTCAAAATGGAAATTAAATGAAACTTTCATAAAGGAATTCAATAAATTAAAGTAATCAATGATTTATTATGTAATTCAAAAGTACTTGATTGTTACCCTGGTTAACTGTCAAAACATCAAGATAGTTACATGTTGTGACGTGCAAATGACATATCGTTTAGTTTATCATAAACTGCAACACACGCAAACAGTGTTTGGTTTGCGCGTCAGTTTCGACGGAAAGCTTTTGCTGGTCACCGTCGTCCAAATTGTCGGGTCGACAGAAGCTGTTCCAAATTTATAGTTTTCAAATTAAATTTTCAAGTTTAGATAACAATTTTTTGTATTTGAAGTTTAAGTAGTCTCTGCACGCCTCTGGACAACGATCTTAAATTTAAGATAATTTCTAACTCATTACGCTCAGTCACTGGTGCTCAAAAATATACACAAAAAACGGGCTTCCTTTTACTATAAAGATTTTTTAATACCTGCGCCTTGAAGAGGTCATTTCGGTTTATCATCCGTTAAGATGAGGTTTTTGGTTATTTCAGGAAATGATTTTACCGGACAAGTTCAGTTAAAATGTGCAGAATAAATGTAAGCCCGAACAGAAATTGCTCTTCCTAGAAATATTGTTTATATCCGCCCCTGATTATTAACATAAGTAATTTATATCACATTTTTACGAGTACCTGTAATATACATATTTTTCTGCATGTAGGTACTTACATGAAAATATGAATGTTACAAACAATAAAACATTCTCGGTCATAAACATCCCATTAAAAGAAACAACTGATTCTAGCCAATTTTTAATGCCGAAAAATCAATCTTTAGTTGCAAATACGACCAAATTCCTGTAGTATATGATTTAACTTCAAAGGGATTGCGTACACAATGAATGACACTTTTTTGTACACCTCAATAACATATGTACACTTACATCATTAAACAAAGAATAACAGGATGTAGTGGGCGGCAACCTTTTTGTGATCAACACTTTCCTCAATGTTGAAAGAGGAAAATAGAATGACATTAGTCACAGGCGAAAAAGATTTTTAGAATGTCAGAGAAGCACAATATAAATTGAGTCAAGCTGCATCATATGTCAGTCCTTCATCTTCTCAAAATGAAACAGTACTGTTTTGTATTCTTGCATCTCTTCTTTGCTCTAGCACTATGCTGGGCACAAATGACTACAGTAAGATTATTATTATTATTATTATTATTATTATTATTATTATTATTATTATTATCAATGAGGTATTGAAATAATAGTATACGTTTGCTTCACTCCGAGAATTACACCCTCTCTTTTACCACACGTAGCAAATTTGTGAAAACATTGATTGATTGGTTATTCCGTGTTTTCGAGCACGTCAACTTTGAAAGCCATTAGTCTCGTAAGTGTTGCAAATATTTTTATCACAAGAGGGGGCGATGTCCATTCACCGCTGGATGGTGAGATTCGGCGCAAATTTATTTGTCAGCTTGCGGTGTTTTCACCAACAGGTATCTCCCAACAGCGGGACACCGACCCACCCGTTACAAGCCCTAATTTTCCGACCGATCTCCTCACACGTGTGGCAGTATAAAGACTGTCAGTGTGTAAAAGCCGTGGGTGAGGATCGGACAAGGAATAAATGGGATGTATATCTCGGATGGCCCGTTTGTTAGAATACTGCCACTGGATTCACATTGTGTTCATCAGAGAACAACGGAAAACAACCGATCAGAGTCGTCAGCTACTAGAATTCTCCTCTAGACAGCGGGTGGATAACTTAATCACCTAAATTACAAAAAAAGTGTGAACAGACAGAGTTTCGCAACATTTAATTACAAGGTAATGTTTCCTTCGGGAAACAATAGTTATTTAATAATCCGTTTAATAGAATCCAATGGAGCAACTGATTACTACACAAGGCCGTAAGACATGTCATTAGCCGTAACATGTACACTAGTTTTCGTTCATTTGATTTATTTGATAACTAAATCACTGTATACTGCTATTTTTGTGTGTATGTATCGCAATTTCGTAAGGAAAGGGTCTAAAAACCGACAATTTCTTTCATATATGATAAATGTATTACAAGTGAGATGATTAATAAAGAGAAAATTTACAAAATCAATACTTTCTCTGCAATGACGTTGACCGGGAGGTCTTTGTAGTCGCGTTCCAAATTTGCGATACTGGATAGATAGCTATATGTACTTCAGCCGCCATTTGGATATCAATTGTAGCGGCCGGTTTGATAAATAGTTTTCCATAGTTTCTTCAATCAGATCAATAGCAGGTGAATGCTGGAGCAGTGCTCCAACAAACAGAGAAGGAACCGCATGAGTACACTGCAAAAGCCTACCAACTGACCCTAAGCATACTTCATCATGATACATACGGTTTGTTCACATAACAACCCACATTATGTGCGTAATAAGAACTGAACCGAGAGCTCTTAACAGATCGCTAGTTTTATATAAATTTCAGCCATGTGATCTGTTATTTTGACACGAATTCTTGCTAAACTATATTAAATTTTCTCATACCTGTTTTTTTCTACATGCGTGTATTTTGGGGGACTGCGCTGATTATGTTATGAAACTGTGTTATATACCGTAACACAGTCTAGTATGTACTCTCACTCAAAATATCGTGTTTTTGACATAAACAGTAACGCGATAATTGGAATCCAAACGTTTTCATGTGAAAAAACGCACATTGTTTGTAGCAGTAGATGATGTGAGAGGGAAAATAGTGAAAACTCGGATTGGGATGTTTGAAAGCTTCTAAAAATTCAGTTCACATTTTGTTTCCACCCAGAAGTTTTATTAAGATTTCTCTTCTTCCAAGGTATCAAAAACTCTGTCCTTACAGTCAATCGATGCTTTGGCAATAGCTCTAAGTTGTGTCGAAGAAAAATTACTTCTTACAGACACAAATGATGAAAAATGGAAAGCAAATTCAATAGTTCTGCATTTGGGGAACGTTACAACCCAGCCGAGCGTTAGTTGAAACTGCAGTGGACTCGTTACTCACAAACTACCCTAATGACCTTCTGAGTATATAACACCTCATCGAGTCTAGGAACAATGTTTTAATATGCGGCGGTATTCTGAATACGGCCAAATTTGAAAAAAATTAAAAAAAGCCTTTATGTGAGAATTTATGCTTCTGAGTCCAACATGGTAAAGAAATACGACTTGTACTTTCTCACTACTGAGTACAGAGATGTACTCAAAGTTGTGCAATGCTGTCCGAAAAATAGGCGAATTTCTATCAGAAATCTTATTACAGGAACCTATGTAGTATTAAAATGTGAATAAATTCAGTGGCTAAATTTTGGGGAAAACTCCACTATCACTTGATGCATCTGGTATCCATATTTTAAGGGCTAATTATTCGAAAATTGCAAAAGTACAAAATTTGTTGGGTGTTTTCTTCAACAAAAATATTAAAGATAGATATTTTCCCCTTAATATCTGTTCCTTAAAGATAGATTTTGAAATAAGATCATGTACAATATTTTGAAAATATTATTATTATTATTATTATTATTATTATTATTATTATTATTATATACTTCGAGCTTTTCGTCTAATTTTGCGTGGAAATACGGGAGAGAAAGTACATGCTGCTTTAGCACCACTATAATATGAGGAACATCATGGTAGGCAAAAGCCACCGCATGGAATTACTCATCTGATATGCCAGAAAAAGCAGCGAACAGATCTTAAGATGTACACGTAAGCTTCCGCGGCTCGAATCCATAAATTCTCGGCTATCCGGGAGACGCCGAACGTTGAATGGGGTGCCGACGTTTCGCCTGACATGTCGCAGGCTTCCTCAGGGCAGGGACGAATTGGTCACGGGCAACGACGCGGCGTCTCCCGGAGAGCCGAAAATTTATGAACAGATCTTAAATTAAAACATCAGGTTTGTACATTTTTATTCTAAAATTTTCTCATGCATTTTTCGTTACTACTGTTTTGTTTACTACACATAGGTGAGGCAATAAAAAATTGACAAAAAAGATACAGCAGGTATCTACATTCACTCTTGTTAGATTGATTAAGGTATCGATGTGACTGAATGTGGCTCAGGGCATCAATTAATGTCACTTTAATGCCGCTGATCGGGAGGTCCTGAAGTTCGAGCCTCGACGATGGTAGGATTTTCGACTCTAGCTAGACAACAAGATCAAATATAACCGCTGTCTGGGGAAGAATTCTCGGGGCAAGCTGCTTTGAAGGGATGGTTTCTCCGATCAAGCAAATGCCGGAGCAGTACCTTAACAAACGGGTCACGTACCGCGCGTGATATTCCCTTAACGTTTATTGTACTACCCTCACCCTTTGCTTACAAACACATGTACGTGTGCTTACATGATGTACACTATCATACCTGATGGGAGACTAGTCGAAAGCTTAGAGCTTCTCCTGGCTGGAGCGGTCGGCACCTGGGATAGATATGGAAAACTGTCGTCCCAAGCGACAAAACATGTTATCGAGAAGAGAGAGAGAGAGAGAGAGAGAGAGAGAGAGAGAGAGAGAGAGGGAGAAAAATTTCTGATTGTTATTTCCCTTGACTACTTCCTGCTAGTACTGCCCTTTATATTTATTAAAGTGAATGGTTTGGTAGTGTGCATTGTTTTCGTGATTTTCTGTGAGTTTAAATGATTTGAGGAGTGAAAAGTAAAAATGTCTGCATTTATCTTTTATTAATTATGTAATAAGCACTATTAATTTACGAATATTGAAGCAGACCTACCATTAATAGCATAGAATGTAGTTAATTCAAGGTGTATACTTCTTTCCCGCAGATAACCTACAATTAATAGTAGCCATGTTGATTCAGGATTGTGTATAGTTGTAAGTGGGGACTTTGAATGTTGATGCTTCTAGGGACGTCCCTAGGTACATAAGCGTAGTATTAAATTTGAATTCATTTGGTTTCATGATGTAATCTGGCTTCGCGACGAAAAAAAGTACCTCAACCACCAGCAGAAACAATTAATAGTGCAGTTTTGACATTTGTTAAAGATCGTATGATAATTCGTTCTTCAGTTATAGTTAAGTTGTAAAAAAGGAATAACTTGAAAATCTTATTTTGCAATATTCACAAAAATTCACATATGATTCATTTATTCGAAATTGATAAAAGTTTTGCAACTTATGAACTTGACATGGAGGAATTTAAGTTAGGCTCCCTGACCCATCTCTATTTGGTTGTTCACAAAAGCAGCAAAAATGTCTTGTGTTTACTTTTTCCTTTCTGCTTAATAAGTGCTGTTATATTCTATGAAGTTGACATTAAGAGGACAGAACATAAGGTCCAGAACTAATCTGTACTTGGTTGTAATAATGGGCAGAACAAATTTACTTTCTATACATACTTCATTTTCGTTTAGATGAAAGATCCTTTTCTTCAATAAATTATATTATAATATTCTCTCCATAAAACTAAAACTTTCTGCTCTGTTCGTTTTCATGAGGAGTAGTTCACGTGTATTTTTTTACTTGTAGTTTTTTTTCACTTTTCATACATTGTCACTTGTAGTTACTTGTAATTTTCACTTTAGTGAAAACTTGTAGTTTATTTCACTTTCTTGTATTCACATTTCTTTTTTTTATTTTCCCCATTTTCTCCCAAGGTCCACAAAGAAATTATCCCCAAAAGAACCTTATAGAATGTTCTTAAAATTTGTTATTCCTACACGCAAAAATGCTGAGATGTGTAGCATCCCTAAGCACAAGAAGAGGGATATCTCCCGTAAGTTGTCATGTAGGTTGCCGCCAGGTCTCAGCAACTAGGAGGAAGCTAACGTTACCACCTCAAGTCGTAGAAAACAACCACGCAAACGAAACTAATGGCCATTGCACTAGGATATCTTGAAATATAAATCAATCACTCATGAAAATATACATTTCAAGAGAATTTTCGCAAATAAACGATTTATTATACCTTTATCGTTTTTCAAATGTAAAAACAATATTTACCGTCTGTCTTGATCAAACCAAGAATAGTGATTTTGAAACTTTTTCGTATTATTCTATGCATTAGTTGATGTTATTTATAATTGCTTCACGGGGAAAGAAAATATTCTTGTTTTCTATTCATGTTTGCGTTTCCTTATTTTTACTACATTATTGTTTTGTGAATCAATAATTTATTTGTTTTTTGATATTTTATAGCATTTATATTTGGCGAGAAACTGACAGCAAAACACGTATTATACCTCCAAGTCTTGTTACTTATTTTGTGTTATCTCTTACTTTGTTATATGTATTTCAATATTTCCGTTCTATATTTTCGTTCACGTTCAATTAATTGCATTTTATTTAATGTCTTTAACACTTACACACTTTTTCAGGAAGGACCCATGAGTGGCTACCAACGATGTAGGGATAAATTTCCGAATATAAACGGCAAGTATTTTATCAAAAAACCTTAATATAAAAACATATTCCTAGAAGGTGTGTAAAATTCTAAAAGTCTTGAATTGTAAAAGAGCAGAAATATAAATAACAATTATTATTCTACAATTATTCTTAGATAAATACTGAATTTCTTACTGTTAGATTATCTTACACTAATTGTTTATATGATGGATGGGTTCGTTTCTGAAAAATAAAATGTTGTAAATGTAAGATATGATTATATTTTTAAAATTATTAATAAATAAACATTAAAAATAGTAATTTCAATAAAAAACAAGTGTAACAGGCATGTCACATTTCGTACGTAGTGTGTAAAATATTTTTACAAAAACCTCAACTTTTAATTATGCGGCGCTTTTGTAATATAACACGTTATGAGTAATGTTTCCTGTCATTCAATTTGATTTTATATATTTAAAATGTTTTAGAAACTCAATTTCAAGAAGAAGAACTCAAAGGAGAAGTTACAAACGACACAAAGGTAATACAAGTATTTATATGTGCATCTGAAAATCAAAGAGAGAATTTCATTAAAATATTGTTTTCTTATTTGTTTCAGTGCTTCTTACACTGTGTGCTTGAGTATGAAAATATAGTAAGTTATTTTTTATCTAATTTACTACCACATAAGATTCACGCATTTAAAATTATCAGGGTGCTAAATAGACGATTTCAAGCTATTCTTCGTTCCAACCGAATTGAAGCGCGTGTATTTTTGATTTTCGCGTCTCAATATAGTCTACTAAAACTTCCACAATGAATATCTTTAACAGTTGTTTGCCATTGCCACTCCGGTACTCAGAAAACACCAACATCGGAGCTAAAATTGAAATATGATTTTAATGATAATAATAATTAAAATAATAATAATATAATCATAATAATATGCAGTATAGATAGTAGATATAGTAAGTAGTATGTAATAGTAATATACGTAATAGTAACTGTAATAGTAACAGTAATAGTAACAGTAATAAAGTAATATCCAGTAATAGAACAGTAAATAGTAACAGTAAATCGTTACAGTAAATAGTAACAGTAATAGTAAACAGTAATAGTAACAGTAATAGTAACAGTAGTAGTAACAGTAGTAGTAACAGTGTAGTAACAGTAGTTGTAACAGTAGTAGTTAACAGTAGTAGTAACAGTAGTAAGTAACAGTAGTAGTAACAGTAGTAGTAACAGTAAGTAGTAACAGTAGTAGTAACAGTAGTAGTAACAGGTAGTAGTAACAGTAGTAGTAACAGTAGTTAGTAACAGTAGTAGTAACAGTAAAGTAGTAACAGTAGTAGTAACAGTACAAGTAGTAAGTAGTAGTAACAGTAGTAGTAACAGTAGTAGTAACATAGTAGTAACAGTAGTTAAAGTAACAGTAAGAGTACAGTAGTAGTAACAGTAAGTAGAACAGTGTAGTAACAGCTAGTAGTAACAGTAGTAGTAACAGTAAGTAGCAACAGTAGTAGCAACAGTAGTAGCAACAGGTAGTAGCAACAGTCAGTAGCAACAGTAGTAGCAACAGTAGTAGCAAACAGTAGTAGCAACAGTAGTAGCACAGTAGTAGCAACAGTAAGTAGCAACAAGTAGTAGCAACGTAATAGCAACAGTACGTAAGCAACAGTAGTAGTAACAGTAGTAGTAACAGTAGTAGTAACAGTAGTAGTAAACAGTAAAGTAGTAACAGTAGTAGTAACAGTAGTAGTCAAGTAGTAGTACAGTAAGTAAGTAACAGTAGTAGTAACAGTAGTAGTAACAGTAGGTATAACAGTAGTAGTACAGTAGTAGTAACAGTATGTAGTACAGTAGTAGTAACAGTAGTAGTAACAGTAGTAGTAACAGTAAGTAGTAACAGTAAGTAGTAACAGTAGTAGTAACAGTAGTAGAAACAGTAGTAGTAGTAGTCAAGTAGTAGTAGTACGTTAGTAGTGGGTAGTAGTAGTAGTGTAGTAGTAGTAGTAGTAGGTAGTAGTAGTAGTAGTAGTAAGTAGTAGTAAGTAGTAGTAGTAGTGGGTAGAGTAAGTAGTAGTATAGTAGTAGTAGTAGTAGTTATAGTAGTAGTAGTAGTAGTAGTAGTAGTAGTAAAGAGTAGTAGTAGTAGTAGTCGTAGTAGTAGTAGTAGTAGTAGTAGTAGTTAGTAGTAGTTAGTAGTAAGTAGTAGTAGTAGTAGTAGTAGTAGTAGTAGTAGTAGTAGTAGTAGTAGTAGTAGTAAAGCCTTGGGGAACTCCGCCGGATCTCTGTAATGGTTGAGCAATAGGTATCAACTGAAAATGTTAGCACAAATAGGAATCTAGCTAATGATTACATTCATTAGGTTCTTGAATGTATTTACTACCACTGGCTTTTAATAGTGTTCGATGCCATATTCTGACAAAGCTCGCGAAATGTTTATTAGTACAGCGTTGGTATGTTAATGCAAAGAAAATCAAAACAGTGTACAAAATGTATGAAAATATGTGCTCATCTCACAGAAAGCTTCAAAGATCTTCGTTTTATATTGTAATAATTTCAATTTTATTGGTAGGAAAAATGGAAGATCAGTAACTTGAGTTGATATTACCAATATGTGATTTGAATTTGGGTGAAGTAGGTTGCGGGAATTAATTATGTTGTGAGATTAACTGATGTTTAACACTACTGAAATTTTGGACCCGACAAAATATACTTTTATTAACTTTCTGTAGCAATGAAGAACATTCAATATCTCCTGAAAACAGCAAAAATAACTATACATCTTTACAAATAAAGATAAATTTAAATTCAGTCAAATTAAAAATTCCTTACACAAAAATATCTATCTTTGCTCACAGATTTTAACTACTTAGCAAAAATCTGTTACGAACATAAATCTTTGGTTCTTGAATTCGGGAATTAGTTGGTCTGATGGTGGATTTTATTTCATTCCAGAATTCAGTATGATCTTTTATATTTGTATAAGCAAAAAATGGTGGAATTAATTTTTTTATTGAGGTGATTCAAGATCTTTTCAAACATCCGACTAAATCTCATTTCTATTAATTATTATTGTTTTCCAAATTTCTCTTCGAGGTGACGAAGACTAGGGTGCCCACGGGCAATCGCGAAAAAGGTGTTTTGAATGTCTATTATAGAAGTTAACCCAAGTCGCCTTCTTTTAGACATTACCTTCTTTAATTGTGTCTTTGGAAGTGTTGAAGAAAAGAAATTATGGGTGTGATACCACTAGCATGAATACTTTTGCCAGTCTGATGATTCACATATGTGTGAAATGTTGTAATTTGTGTTCCGTGGGTTTGTCCGAGGACACGAGATGTTCTAAGACCATTAAATGCAAAAACTCCCGACACCAAAGTAAATATCCTCCACCTAACCCACTTATTAATTCCAACTGTAATTTTTTTCTGAACAAGGCCATAGCATTTTACAAACATATTATCCGATCTTCGTATGATGTATGCGTCCCCTATTTGGATCACCTCTTCGAGAACTAATTAAAACAAAATCCAATCGTTGAAAATAAATACCTGAGAATAATTATAATGACCCCATAGTTTGTTTCAAATTTACAGATGAGCAGAATAATTAAAAATCTCATACTTAATTCCATTCATTACCAAATTCTTCAGTAAATTTTTTCATGTATCAACCAAATCGAACATCTATCCCAATTTAACCCTGCCCAAATCACAGATTCCCCGACAAGAATTAAAAACAGCTTTCCAATTAAAGTATTTTTTAACGTTCAGCTGGAGGTGGAGAATAAGTAAGGGGCTTTATGAGTTTCCTTACCATTGAGTAGTTGGATTTATAACGAAGCACGTTTATTAAGGTTAATTTAAGTCGCCAAAAAATTGCACATGCAAAAGTACAGTAGTACTGATTTATGTACTACCTTGTTATTTTAATGATTATAAAATGAAAATGGCGAGATGTCCTCAATAAAGTTCATGATGTCTTCAGCGTGCGCCTTAATTGTTCGATTTCCCGCATTTATTGATATATTATAATATTTTATTATGCACTTACCCTGCGATTTATTAAAAATCTTCGTAGACAAATGGTGATGATCTGATCACTACTATGACTTTTCACATTAGTTCTGCGAACGTGATCTTCGTTAACCAGGTGCACAGAATGAAATGAACACTTGTATAACCTTATTTACTAGGCTGTCCGGGTGACGCCCCGTCCATGGCGAAGGTGCCGACGTTTCGGTCGCCTTTCTGCGACCTTCCTTCCTGATTTACTATTGGAAGGTCGTGGAATGGCGACCGAAACGTCGGCACCTTGGCCATGGACGCGGCGTCACCCGGACAGCCTAGTAAATACTGACTCCGGCCGCGGAAGCCTACGCTCTCACTTGTGTAACCTACCTGGGAAAAGGTTTTTGATAGACGTTTTCAAACAAATTCAAGGGTAAATCTGCTTTGTTCCACTAAGTCATCTGGGAGTTTAAAGAACGTTTCATGTGTCAGTAATACCTATTACTGGATAAATTAATATAACTGTTCTTATATGATAATGATAATAAAAATTAATCTGAACAAAACAATGCAATACATCTTCAAGAATGTATAAAACGTTTTTATATTTTTTCACAGATGTCTGGAAATACAATTAATACAACTGCACTTAATTCGGTGTTCGATCATCATGAAGATAAATATAAAAGTGAAATGATTGCAGCCGCAAATGCTTGCCTGAAAGAAAAAGGTATGTTATTTTCGCAACTTCAATTAAAAAGCAAAAATAATTACAACAGATACACAGTAATTCGGGGTCGAGGCTATCTCTTGGTCAGCGCGCACACTTTTCACTACGCAGTCCCGGGTTCGATTCCCGGTCAAGCCAAGACTATAGTGTGTGTTTTCCTTTCACTGTCCCAGTGCTTGTTGCTGCGTGATAAGAAAATTCACTTCTCAGGTTGAGAAGCCCGGAGTATGGCGTGGGGATGTCTACGTGCTAACCACACGTACCCCCTTAACCCATGGCCGCGAGGCAGGGACGTTGCCGGTAGGCCGGAGCCTGGGCTGTCGCGCCAAATACATACATACAGTAATTCAGTGCAGAGGCGTTGGTGCGGACGATCTTCTGTGGCGCCGTTTGATTTCAGGTGCTGAGGAGGCCAAGCACTGAAAGGAGACGGCGGGACGCCCGCGCCAGAAAATAAATAGTTAAAATAATCGTCGGATGGATTAGAATGTACTCGGCTTCTGACGGCAGGTTTTTCCCCCTTCAGGGTTTTTTTCCTGAGCCGTACCTTGTGGTCTCTTTTACGCGGCTTTGATGCGATGGAGAGACCATTTGGGGTGAATACCAGAATTCGAAAGATTAGTACGCGAAAGGATGTAGGTATTGTAATGGCTTAAAGGCCTTCGGCCTAGCCACATAGGATCAAGCAATCTAATTTGTTTGTAATAATTACCTATTAAATAAATAAAAATTCAGCGCATTTACTTGTACATACTAAATCATAAAAAATGGACATGCTCCTCGTTTTATACGTTTTCTTTTAAATATACGTTCGTAAATAATGTCTACAAGTAAATGTATGAGTGAGTAAATTTGGATTTACGGGATATTAGGGTGCGTCAACCTTGATATGTTTAGGGCATGATGTATTCCGAGAAGAATCAGTGTTCCTCTTCAGGTTTAGAAATGAGAACCTTCATGAGATCCGGTGCCGATCTACAAGTCCGATCGCGGATTTTCCACCATTCATTTCTTCTAAGTAGGGGACCGCTGGTGGTGCGTTGGTTACCGTGCTCGCCTTCCACGACATAACTCCGGGTTCGATTTCCGGCCGTGCCCAAAATTAACTGTGCACTCTCCTTACAATGTCCCATTATCTGTTGCTGTGTGACGATGAGAAATCTCACATCTCAGGTTGGGAAGACCATAGATACGGCGTAGGGATGGCCGTGTGCTAATCACACGTATTCCTTAACCTATAACCGTAAGACCGGGACGCCTCTGGTAGGCCTTAGCTCGTAAAGAGATGAAGTGCCAAAGTACATAAATATTGTGACGTCATGGATACTCACAGCGACCACAGACACAGAGCTTTCGTATAACAAATATATTTATTAACAAGAAAACAAACAAATATATACACTTAATAATCTACTTACACCCTACTCTGATAGACCTACTATCGCCTGATCGCGGCGAGCGATCCAAACCCGATTGAAGATGTTTTGATTCCGCCATTTCTACTTTTGAAGCGGCACAAAGCCTAGCTTCCGTGACCGGATGTCACGCTGGGAACAACAAAGTCCGTTCTGGCGCACCAACGGGCTGTTTGCCTCGATCGCAGGAGCGCTCCTTCATTCGATTGACGATCGGCGGTGAAATCGTGGCACTCAACCAACTCTTCACCTCGGAAGGACGCACACAGCATCGGCTCCCCCGTGACCGCAGTCACCAGGACATAATGTCCCGCAGGCTTTCGTCAACTAATGACTCCAGCCTCGCGAGCCTGGCTCGCATATGCACCGGGTCTTGGGCGCCAAAGTTTTGTGGCACAACGCACGAGGTTCTTCACGTCTCCGAACCTGCCTACTGGCTCCGTACCCTCCTGTTATATAGGCAGGCCGCACCGTGACCTCCTACGTCACGCCACCCCTCGCTTTGTTATAACAGTGAAAGCTTCCTATAAAGCCGCGAAAGACCACCCCCCAAAGCCTTGGTGGTCCTGCCCGTCTCCGCGTTCTTCCCTTTACGGGAAAAACCCTTCTTCCTGTGGGCGAGACTAATTCCGCTCCCAAGCGTCCCCAAATAGATGCCATGAGGCACGCTGGCTAATACGTTACAATATATTTCTCCTAAATGCGCTTCCCCGCAGCACGGAGAGTCTTTAAACTTGCTCTCCGGACATTGTGAAGTGTTAATGTAAGAAAAAAATTGAAAAAGGGAAATTTTGTTTTTCTATATATTCATAATTCTAAAAATTCTTCAAAAAAATCATAATAACATTGCATTCATATGACTTTATCCATTTTACCCTTCATTTTAGACCCAGCTGATGGTTGCAACACAGCATACAAGTTTTCACTTTGTGTTGATGACGCTACAAGAAAGGTAAGTTCGTTGACACATTGGTCAACTTTTCATTATATTCATTATTTATTTGATTAAACTACAAAATTTAATATAATAATAACCATATCTGAAATAAACATTATAAAGCTATTTAACTTATGAACGTTTTATGCATTATAATATTCAGAATTACCACTTACATTATCCATTTATCTCAGTCATACCCTGTCAATTATAGGATTTTTTAAAATATTGATATCAATACAAGTATATTTTCTTAATAAATAATCTTACAAATCCCGTCTCTTGATAAGAGATACATATGTTATAGAAATTTAAATGTAAAGTGAAATAGGATATTTTGTCAAATGGTAATATTGGTTTCATTTTCAACTAGGACTACAGGGTACAGAAATAAAAATTAAAATATCGCCTTTTAAAACCAAATGTACGTTATCATGTTGAATTGTTAAAAACCTTAGTAAAACAAATTAAAAAGATCTTGAGAAAGTATAAGGAAGGCAGAGTGGATATTCAATTGTGCATGTTCCAGATTGTAAATTATAATTGTTGTTACTAGTTCATAACCAAAATATCATTCCAAATATCATTGTTTCAGATTCGAAAACCTGCAAATGAACCAAGTGCTCCAGTATCTTTAGTAGAATCACTCTACTAAACGAAACTATTCTAGCATAAAATTCATTCAACGTAACTTCATCCATGTTGTAGAAACATCAGTGTTCACAATGTTCAAGAAATAAAATTTTCATGATTACAGATTAACTACAAATATGTGCTACCTTTTATTCCCACTCCACGGGTATCTCACTGGTCAGCGTGATCGCGTTCCATAACAAGATCCCAGGTTTGATTCTCCATCGGGACACTTATAGTGTGTGCTTCCCTTGCAGTGTATGTGTTGCTGTGTAATGAAAAATCTCACATCTGAGACCAGAATACGGCGTAAGGATCTCTATGTGCTAACTACACTTGGCCCTTAACCCATGGCCACAAGGGCGGGTCGTCGCTGGTTGGCCCCGTCAAGAGCTGTTGTGCCAGTATAGACAGACATTTTATTCTCGTACCTTGACAAAAGGAGATAGTCTTAAAGTAAGTGAAGTATATCGTCTGTTGCATTCTGGAGTAGATGATGTAGGCTTAAAGGTCTCGCCCTCCGGTCGTAAAGCGTCCTTTATGCCTGTCTGAATACCACAAACAGCGTGAAACATCAGGTGATAAATGTAATTATTGGTGAAATTGAAAAAAAAAATTAAACAAGACATTCTATGTATTACTTTATAATAAAATAAGCACGCGAATGTTTTCGCATTAATTCTTGCGAACACTATTGTTGCTGTCTGTTCTCATAATTCAATTTTATATGTATATGGATTAGTGGAGGAATATCTGAGCTTTCCCCATAATACGTCACACACATGTTTACCCGTTTTGACATAAAAGAAGTAAACAAACATTAGTACTTCCGTATCCAACAAATTAACTACTACTAATTAAACCTGAAATCCCTCACAAATAAGTGTTAGTAGTAACGAAGAGGAAATATTTTCTAAATACTTACGTAAGCTCTCCAGTTTTCAAACGAGTGGTACACAATCGGCTACTCTTGAAACAACACACAGCACCAACAGCAACTCATCCACACCACATACTTTCCGCGAGAATACCTCCTACAAGCACAGTTTCTCACCCGTTAATTGCTTGCAACCTAAAAGTGATTTTATAAATGGAATTACCCAAAAACTTCGGTAAAAGCGGAAACCTTTCATATCTCTTTACGGTAACTCGTGCTCAACTGAACCATTCTAGTAATCTTCTCTCGTCGCTGCTCAGAGCACATTTACTTGAAAGACCTACTACGGAATTCATTTTGTCACGGAACTTGCATCATATTTTATACGCACTTTGAGTTTCGGACTGCAGAGAGGAAATCTGTAAGCTCCATTACTTTCTGCAATTGAATTATTGGCATTGTCCGCGTACGTTTTCGTCAGCCTTCGTTTGCTAGATGGCAGAAAAGTGAAGGCTGGTTATTCCTATCACAGGTCTTTTGTATTCAATTTGTAACTAGTTTTATTTACAAAATAGGTTTTATTATACTGGAGCAAATATTTCTGTTAGTATGATTTTGTTAATAAGGTGTGGGGCAAACACATATTCTTAATTCAACTAATGTTAGTAAAGAAGGGGAGATAGGAATTCCGGGGGTTGAGAAATCGTCAGCTTATTACACAATGACACTATTAGCGTTGAAATATACTTACATAGTATCGCAAGTCTGTTGAAATTAAGCGGAAACTGCTGATTTTATGATAAAAATCAAAATTATTATCAATCGAACTAGCAATCTCTAATAATTGTATAAAGATGGCAATCTGTGCAACTATAGAAGCAAAACGAGTTTTGAACTTACACTCTTATTGTATTAGTATAATTTTTCCAATATAAACATTGCAAATTCCATTGAACTTGTGAAAGTTAATGTTGTTTTTGTTCTCGTGAAATATTATACTTGGAATGATCAACGTCGTTTTGTACCTGAAAACTCATAATGTTTCATATTTCATTGCATCAAAATTAGCTGCTAAAAATAAATAGTATTTACGTTCTCAAACAGTGTAAACAAATATATATATATATATATATATATATATATATATATATATATATATATATATATTCTGTTGGAATATAATCAATTAAATCCGTTCCAACTATTGACAGATAACTACCAAAAATAAACTAAAATTCTTCAACTAAAATTTAAGGAAAGAAACTGAAAACTCATGAAATTTGGGGAGGTGACGATCCTCATTTTAACATTTTTTACATTCAACGGTCATTTTCACAACTATGAAGTTCCATACAACTGCCAAAACATTTTTTTCAATTTTCTTTTTCTGCGTTATGACCGAAAATTTGGGAATGACGTGGTTTCGACAGATTCACGTTACGACTGTCATTCATTAGTTTGAAATGTGACGTTCCTTCAACTGCGGCTATCAGGAAAGACCGCGTCATTCGAGTGAGGTCAGTAGTTCATCCATGTGCATATCGGCAGTGCGTATCTAACTGTGCTCCGAGGACAACCTGAATGGACAGTTGCTCGAACGGCGGAAGGAAAACTTAAAAGGTTACGTACGGTGTCAGAGAAGTTAATTGTAAGTTATAACATTAACACGTTTGATGTAATTGGTCTCGTTGAAACTTGGTGGAAGTAGGGTAAAATGTTAACTGTGTCTGGTTTTAAAGCCATATGCAAAAATAAAAAACGGAGAGGAGAAAGGGGTCGGTACCCGGGTGG
>BOPP01000144.1:1955245-1966660 GCA_017312745.1 Gryllus bimaculatus
TCGGCCTAGCCACATAGGATCAAGTAATCTAATTTGTTTGTAATAATTACCTATTAAATAAAAAATAAGTTGTAACATTAATATGTTTTTTGAGAACTATTACACTAAGTGGACAGATATTTCGTATTTTTGGGCGCGTCAATTCCCTTTCCTTCAATCACGTAAGTGTATAACGCAAGATAAGTGTATAACATGTAAAATGCGGGTTTACGCATAAGCACAGAAGGCACTTGACTAGGGCGCTAGGGTGGAAGTAAAGGTAGAATAACGGTGTAAATAGAATAAATGTGCATAACTACTAAAACATGATGAATTAATGTTATTCATATGCATCACAATATATGTTTTAAAAATTTATAGATTTCCATTGTGAAAAATTAATGACGTAAAAATTATTATTTAAATCATATTTAATTTTAGTCATAAATGTGTCCAAGTTTTTGGCATAAATTACGCATTTGTATTATACTTCTAACTTTTTACTCAGTTATTTGAAAATATAATAGACTGCACGTTTTCGCGTGCCTGCAGTCGACAATGTTGTTAATCCGCCTCCGAGTGTAGTGTATGATAAAGCGAGGAAATGACAATATACCTTATCCCCTAGAATGCGCGGATCAGTGGCGACTAATTCTTCGGCTTGTGGAGTTTTCCACCACCGGGTATTCATGTCTGCGGAAAATCTTCCAGGTGGGACAAACTTTAAGACTCCGACTGGACTCCCAACATATGAGGTAGTGACGTGCTTCAAAGAATAAGAGTATGTGTGTAAGGGGGGAGGAGCAGGAAAGGTCGGGGAAGGAAAGATCGTGTGCGGTCCGTGACCTGTTTGTTATGGTACTACTCAGGAACACGCCAGTTGAGAGGAGAAACCACGAAAAGTACGAGACAGAGCGGGAGGTTACTAGAAATTTCCTCCAAGGAGTGGCGGAACCCTTTATGTAACTAAACCTGAAAATATGTAAACGTCGTGACTTGAACCCTGGGACCTCCTAGTTATCAACGCTGCATGGCAGAGGCAATTCTGCCACTAAGCCATTGCAGTCGGTCTGTTCGAAAGTATTACTCGCGCAACTTTTCTTGAACGATGGATTGAAAAATGCGGGTAAAGTGGGGGTAATAGTTACAAACTCGGCTACTAGATTTTGTGAAGCAATGCCGACCTCTGGAGAATCAGTCATGCCTTCGCAACGTTCTCAATAATTTGCGTTCTAACTTTCTCAGGTGTTCGAGATATTTCCTGTAATAGATCTTCACCTGCTTTGGTCAGTTCTTTAGATTTTTGGAGAAAATATCGGATAGAAGTTCTCGTCTTCAAAGAAAATTGTTTATATTTCGCGCCAGTGAAGATGTGTTTAGAATGTTGTCATTAATGCTGGCCGCGAGCTTCTGTCTTCATCTGTTAATTGTGCCAAAGAGGGGAAAGCAAGGTCATCCTTCAAGAAAATTTGCGCAAGTAATATCACTGGAAGAAGAGATATCTAAAAACCAGAGTTAGAAAACATGTAACATGATCGCGTGACTAAAATGAACGATAATTACTGTAGATGAAAAAGTTAAAAATATGAAGTGGGGAAGGTCGTACAGTTAAAACGTGACGCTTAATTTTGTAAATATTAATCAGTGTCATTAAAACGTGTCTCAGGACAACTTTTCCGTGTATCCAAAGTAGTATAAAGTCGCCAAAAATGTTCCTAACGATTGCAATGGGGAAGTACGGAAGCTTTACGCAACGTTTTTGTTTCTTTTGTTTCCGGAGCTTCCTTCCTGGTCGAGTGCTCTTTGTGTATTCACACACATTGTCTGCGCTTGGATGTTGGAAACGCGTGTCGGTCAGAGGACGCTACGAACCAGTTGTCTCACTTCCTCGTCTCGCCGCCATGTTGATGCACTACTCCATTGCCTGGCTTTTCCTCTTACTTAGCTGTTGCTACTCCCAGGTAAGTTGGTTTTTATTAGGGGTCGGTTTGTAATAAATTGTCATTTTTTCGCTTTAGAACAATGCCGTTTAGTATTAGAATTCATTTTGTTATGACGAAATGAAATGACCCATTTTTTTTTCCAATTTTTTTTCCCAATTTTCGTCCATTTTGACTAATAAGTAATTTTTTAACTTTGACGTCATTTTTACCGCATCATTTGCTTATTTAGTTGATTTTAATATCATTTTAATTGTATCTGCTTTAAACAATGTTTAAAAGTTGCAAAAAAATGTTCAGTTAGAATTCTTAAGTAGCCCATTTGATTTCTTCGCTCATGTCAGCAGTTGTGAATACAATGTAAACTAAGGTTCCTACAATGTATATCGGTGCCATTGTGAGTTCGGCCGATTACGCGATAAATTAAGGCAGACATTTTCTTTAAATAACATTTCAAATCCAACGCGTGCAAGCTGAGTTTACTTAAACAAAAAGAAGAAGCCTTGATTACATTAGTAACATATTCAACAGTTTGAGATGTTCATCTGAAGCGGAAGAGGAATTTTTTATGTCATTTTTCTTTGTTTTTACGGCATTTTTAAAGCTCTTTAAGAGCATTGTACTGATTTTTTGGCAATGTTTTCGACATCCAAATCCGCCCTCTAGTTATCTATTGAGATTGCCCTTTTTTTTGCTTCTGAATATACATAGATCTTCACTATCCGCACGTTTTTATGAAATCTTATTTTGCTTGTAGAAGTAGGAGTAGATCTGAGTGTGTGTTACAATTTTGTTAGCAATGCAGAAAAAAAAAGTTTACCGTTGCAAATAAGTGTTCTCTAATTTGAGAACAAAACGTCTAGGTTTTTAAACGTTGCTCTCGCGCTTTTTTAAATTTTATTTTTATTTGTGTGTTTGTTTGCTTTTGAAAAAACATTTATTCATAGTTCAACTATTTATTATTCAAATGTTGGAAAGGTATTCTGGAACTCAAGAAATCATGTGCAGATTATCTTTTCCCCCATATGTCACATACAGTTTTTACTTATTTTTTGAGCAAATAAATCTACGTATTTAAAACACTCCTTAATAATATGTGAACTTTCTATAAAGCCAAGTTTTGTGATTTTTTTAATCCAAGATATGTTATTTTTCTTCACTTCCATCCCCCCTCCCCCCAAATTTGAATGAATTTATTGCAAATGGGATAACCTTGTGAAATAATACATTGTCTTATTACTATCAATCGTCATTATATTTTATATCCAGAATTATTTTATATATTAAATAATTATTAACCATGTGAATGTTACGTTGTGCTCCATTCTTTTAGGATCCTTTGGTGGAACAATGTAGAAATGCATTTCCGGGAATGAAAGGTAAGTTATGAGTTTTTTTTAGAAATAGGCGTTTATTTTGATTTCATTAGAGATTTAACCCATTCTTTATTATTTATGCATGATTATAGCTACAGATGTTTATAACATTGTATCGTGAATACAATTATTGAAATAGAAGGCCTATAAATCAAAAAATTTGACATTCATGTATTTTTTAAAATATTATGCTGAAAACAATTTTGTATCTATAGTTAAATATTTTTTGGACATCAAGAATTTGGATGCTTATGGTCCATGAATGCATAAACAAGTTGCTGAATTTCATAACTTCAATCATTACTAATTTTCAGTTCGTGATTGCTGTATGACAACATTGAGTTTTTGCAATAATAGGGATATTGTTTAAATATCTGCAAATTTTTCAGCGATTAGATATATTGGAGTTATTACGTTTTAAAAAGTAATTTACATATTAAAATGCCATTTAATATAACACCAGCTAATATTTAATCTACCTTAATTATTTTGTATTTTACAGTTTCTGAAGTTACTTTTAACGGAACAGAAGTGTCGGCCTCTAGAGAAACAAAGGTATGCTTAATGAAATTTTGACGAATATTTGAAAAAAGGTGTAATTATGAAACAAATTTCCCTTGTTACAGTGTTATGTTCATTGTCTCTTCGAGAATGAAGGAACGGTGAGTAATACTTCGATTTAATTTAAATTTCATATTTTAACTATAATACCTTATAAAAACATTACTAGAATAATATTATAATACATTAGTAAAATATTATTATTTAAAATCTTTCAATCAAACAATACCTACTACAGGAGTGTTAACATAATCTTAATTATGTCGTAGATAAAATTAAATATTTCACAATATTTGGCATGTTATGCATTACTAGATATAATTCGAATTATTAACTCTCAAGTAAGCAAGTAGCATAGAGTGGTACAAGCAGACTGGTACTAGATAGTAATACTGTAACACTAGACTGGTACTAGATAGTAACACTGAATCTCTTAAGGACTGGTTCACTTAAAAATAAGAACCACTCCTGTGTCCTGACAGGAGGCCCTTACCCTTGTAGAGACTCATAGGGATTGTATAATCTTCATTCGCTCTCAAATGTTCTGAAAAAATGTTTAACTAACGTTTTTACAGATGCATGGAAATATAATTAATACAACTGCTGTGGACGAAGCATTTAAAAAAGACGCTCACAACAGTGCGCTGATAAATGCAGTAAATGAATGTAAGCAAGTGGGAGGTACGTTTTAGTTACATATGTTTTTAATATTTTCCATTTCTTACAAAAAAGGAGTAAATAAAATTCCACAGCATGAATAGATTGTTTCAAATAATCTATAAAATTATGTTGTACGAGATGATATCAACCATATCAATACCAAGAGATAAATAGTTGAGTGTATTACTAAGTAAGGTGCAAAATGCTGTGGTCACTACCGTATACATTTTAATTTATATTAATTGATGTTTCCGACGATTTTGATAAATTAATGTGTTTATGTAACTAATATTAAGCTCGTGCACTTATTTTTTAAGAAAATGTTATTTAATTTCTAACTCTTATTTGAAAACAAGATCGACTTTGTCAAGAAAGTCCCATATACCTCCTTAATGTAGTAAAGTATTAAACTATATAATACGAAGCCTTAAAATACTTCTAATGTTTTCGACTAGTTAGTCTTGCCTCTGTTGTAGACACAGAAAAGACTTATTAATATCTGAAATGATATCAATACCTGTGATATATTGCATCATATTTTGTTCAAAAAGCTTATTTTATACGAAATCAATTTTTCAGCTTCCTAAAACATTTGAACATATAAAAATAAACAATCATCAATGAACCTTTGACACACCATTTTGTAATATTAGGGATATTTATAAAGGTGGATATTTAAATACATATTAAAAAGTTTAATAAATAAATTGTGTATTTTGGCCATAAGGTACGCAATTTAGGATTAAACTGTTCAGTAACTAGTTTTATCCGAGGGCAAATACTGTTTATTCGGAATAGAGTGAATTTAATTATTTTTATAATTCTTGTAATTAATGATAAACTAGTTCCCTGCAGAACTTGAAATAAATCACAATAAATTCCATGCAAAAATATGTACCATCCGTAGATAAGACTTACCACCAAATCTAACATATTGTTCACAAAATATCTCCTGGCTCCCTCCCAACACAACTGTTCAATACCTTGGAGTTCTGTTTGATGAAAGACTTTCACATCGGCAATCTATAAAACGAGTAGCACGAGCTACTCAGCGAGAAGTCTGCAGTATGACGGCAGAAACGTTGGCATCTGTGCTTAGGACGCGGCGACTTGAATGCACGTAGGAATGCGCGGTCTTCTTTCAAAATGAGACCTATCCATTCTAGTCTGTTTTAAGAAAAACAAGAAAATGTCATATCGTTTGACTGAAACATTCTGCTGATAAATGTTTAAGATTAATGTCCTCGGCTAGTTAAAGTAAAAACAATATTATAAGATAATTCATAAATATCTAGGTATTAGGAAAAAGTTGAGGTAGATATTTGGAAAAGTCGCATTTTGAAATTAGTTGAAATACTATTTTTGGCGAAAGCGCATTTTTTCACGACAACATACTTATTTTCGTTAAATATTTTTACAAGATTGTTTTATTTTGTATTCCTGTATTTCATGTGGCATTTTTCATCAAATATGAAGATCAGCAACCCATAATCGCTGAATTCATCTCGGTTTGTCTCGCTTGGTCAATGCTTAAATCAGTTAATTTCTATAGACTAACAAATTTTAGTGACATAAGGCGCCAAATCATAGGGACACAAGGATCTCTGATTGCTGGATTGGAAAGATCGAACTTTTGCAACGAAATGAATATTATCAAAAGATTGCGTTCTAATGTTAAATTACTATTAGGAAGCCCTCTGAAGTGAACAAAAAACGCGTGTTGTGACAAACCATTTTATAGACCGACATTTTATAGAACGACGCGCAACTGCAATGGACCCCAATTGAAACCAAGATCTCATTTTTAACAAAGATGGAAAAGTTGATTTTTGGAACTAGACACCTCAAATACATCCTTTTTGCTTCCGAATAAATATTAGAATAAATATGGAATCGTCAAGAATAGGATATCGAAGTGTAAATCGTTGGCATCAGCATAACGAATCGGATTTATCACTAACATTAATAATAAAATAATAATATAATAATAATAACAATAACAATAACAACAAGAGTTAGGGACAGATGCGGCATAAGAGGCAATATGATAGACCTCGGCACCGACAAGACAGCAACTATAGCAAATATCATGACAAAACAATAAAGTTCCTGAAAGACGCCAATCTTTTCTACAAAATGTATAAAATGTTATTAATTTTAACATTAATCAGTAAAAACACTAAAGGCCTCAGCTGCCAAACCTTCAAATGAAAAATAATAAAATAATGAAAATAAAAATTAAATAATAAAATATAATAAATAAAATAAGTACATCTAAAAATGTAATGTTTGTATTTTTTATTTCATTTTACAGAAAATAATAACGATGAATGTGATATTGCTTACGCATTTGCGTCATGCACTCAAAGAGCCATTCGAACGGTAAGTAAATGTTCTCAGTCTCTTTTATTAATCTTAATATTTACACACAGACATCTTTAAAGTCAGGATATTTAATTTGAAATTATATTATACTGAATTGAAATAATCATCTAGTATGAATCTATTGGGATACTTCCAAATTATAACAATTATTGTTCATGAGATGTTGGTCAAAAAATTAGATTGACATCGCTTCGCGACATAGTACGTGACATAACATTTGACAACACATTTGAAGAAGAAAAATTACAATTTGAAATAAAAAAAACTTAGCTTGCTCATATTTCTAAACTTTACTATTCTCTCGCCAAGTCTGAATCTATAATATAAAAATGAATCGCAAAATGTGTTGGTAAGCGCATAACTCAACAACGCCTGGACCTAGGACCAATTTGGGCAATTCTTTTTTTTAAAATGTTCTTTGAAGTTCAAGGATGGTTTTTTACGTCGAGAAAAATTCGAATAATTGCCGAAAAAAAACTGAAAACAGCCTTTTTCTTTTTCTCATACAAACGTTTTTTCTAACTAAAAACGTAGAGTCAATTTGAGCTTTATAGCTGTTGTATAAAGCACTCATTGTGTTAGTGAGCACAAG
Source organism: Gryllus bimaculatus (assembly GCA_017312745.1). Classification (NCBI taxonomy): domain Eukaryota; kingdom Metazoa; phylum Arthropoda; class Insecta; order Orthoptera; family Gryllidae; genus Gryllus; species Gryllus bimaculatus. Next base: position 1,962,739 of record BOPP01000144.1, read on the forward strand.
CACTCATTGTTGTAGGTATGTTTCCTAACGTCAAAGAGTCCAATTTGCTAGGGTTGGCCACCTCTCCGGTTTTTGAGTTTCATCTCCGGGTTTTGAAAAATTATGTCCGGTTTTTTTTTCAATTTCAATACATTTTCAAACTTTTTACAATATAAATAGATTTTTCAACCTTAAATTTAAAGCTTTTTCTATTTCATCAGAAATCTGTCCTTTCCTTCTTCATTAGAAAGATAAAGAGCAGAAACATTAAAATTGGTCTGCGATTCTCGAGTTATCGCCATCCGCTGTCTCTTTCTTTCTACGCATATCAGACAGAGACAGCATCTAGCGATTATGCGAGAATCGCATCGCGCAAGTTTCAAGAATAATCCCCGGAATGCTATTCGATATCTTCATTTTAAACAAGATCGAATTTTCGTATTTCGTATCGACATTTCGTATCCAAAGGCTGAATATTTAGATACACAAATAACAATTTGAAATCTTTTAAAAATGAATCGAAAAAGTGTTGGTAAGCGCATAACTCAACAAACGCCTAGACCAATTTGGCCAATTCTTTTTTAAATGGTCGTTGAAGTTCAAGAATGTTTTTACGTCGAGAAAAATTCGAATAATTGCCGGAAAAAATCTAAAAAAAAGCCCTTTTCGTTTTCATATACAAACGTTTTCTAAACTAATACGTAAAGTCAATTTGAGCTTTAATAGCTATTGTATAAGCACTCTATGTTGTTTAAACATGTAGGTATGTTCCTAACGTCAAAGAGTCAATTTCACTTTATTACCATTATACAAAGTTCAAATTCAATCATATCTATCAAAAACAGTGTGCGTGTGTGCGTTGGAGCACAGAATACATCGTGTGGAAGATTTAATGTCGCGTTCCGAAACTATTAACAAAATAATTTTATAATATAGAAATGCCTCCTATTAGACGAAACAATTTAGGTAGAAGAACCCGAAATGCTACAAAACCAAGCTAATTACGATCTAATCATGCTGCACAAGAACGTGACGACCGAAATGAACATGAAAGAAATTCGGATATCACAAACGCGTGAGCGCGAGCGCTACATTCAACTAATAATCGCGCAAGTTTGAATCGAGCTGCTTTCATTTACGATGTGTCAATTGACTTACAGTAACTACCAATGTGTTGTTAATGGTTCTATGAACTCGCGTGTTGCTCATATTGTAAGGCAATGTATATAAAAACGAAAACTAATGGATTGTGTTGCGCAAATGGTAAAGTGAATTTGATACCATTGAAACCACCACCAGAGCCATTGTACTCATTTGGTTTCAGGAATAGAAACAGGATTCTATACACGTTTTGACAAATATCCAAAAATATAACAATTGCTTTCAAATGACTTCATTTGGGTCATCAAAATGTAGTTCGGGAAAATTTTATGCCAACTTTCAAGGTATTTATTATAGCAATTAATCATTATTATTTTTAATGTTCTGTCACCAAGTTAAAATGTCACTAATCTTCAATTTCTTAATCATTAAGATCATAATCATCACATAGTCAAGAAATTTACAACGAAGCATTGATTTCAATTGAGGACATGTGCTTGATGATGTGAAACAAAGTATTAATTCAATTAGTCCTGGCCGCGCCTAACCAAGAGTTGAATCGAGGAAAACTGTATGATTTCAACACTTTGAAAGAATTAATTCAAACAAATCTTCCACTGTCGAATGAACAAACAGAAGTATGTATTTGATACTCTTATGAAAGAAACAAATTATGAACTGGAGGGATTTACTTCTTAGATGCACCTGGTGGTACAGGAAAAACTTTTTTTGATTTCATTAATATTAGCAACGATTCGCTCACAAAATGAAATTGCACTTGCACTCGCTTTCGTCGGGAATCGCAGCAAACTTTCCTTGAAGGTGGTCGAACAGCCCATTCAGCTTAAAATTTGCCATTAAATATGCAAAGCAAATGAAACTCGACCTGCAACATTTCGAAGAACTCTGCAATGGCAAATGTCTTGCAGCAATGTATAAATTAATTGTTTGGGATGAATGCACGATGGCACATAAAAAGTCTTTGGAGGCTTTAAACAGAACCTTAAAATATCTACGGAGCAATCATAACCAATTTGGTGGTGCAATGGTTTTATTAGCTGGAGATTTTCGTCAAACATTGCCAGTGATTCCACGATCAAACACCAGCTGATGAACTCAATGCATGTCTAAAGTCCTCCAATTTGTGAAAACCATGTCAAAGTACTTCATTTAAGCAAGAATATGCGTGTCGAGTTGCAAAATGACCAATCTGGAAAATATTCTCTAACAACTCATTGCTATTGGTAATGGCAAATTTCCTATAGATCTGTTAACTGACAAATAACTTTGAGGAAAGTTAATGCAGCCAGTAGCTCGATCAAAAGATGAACTTATTCAGAAGGTGTTTCAAGATGTTTCTCAAAATTACAGAAACCATGATTGGTTGAGTGAACGAGCTATTTTGCCTGCAGAAAACATAGATGTAAATGAATTAAATTTAAAAATTCAAGAACAAATTACAGGCGAATCGAGGATATATAAATCAGTTGATTTGGCTACTAACCAAGATGATGTAGTGAACTATCCACCAGAATTTTTAATCTCGCTGGATTTGCCAGGATTTGCCACCTCACAATCTTCAATTAAAGGTTGGATCGGTAGTTATAATGTTGCGATATATTCAGCCAACCACGTCTTTGCAAACGGCACACGGTTATGAATAAAAAAAATTACTAAACAACGTGATGAAGCAACTATACTGAAAAGGAAAGTATAAAGGAGAAGACGTCCTCATACAATCCCATGATTTCGACTGATGTGCCGTTTTTGACTTTAAACGACTACAGTTTCCAGTTCGGCTGCGGTTTTGCTATGACAATAAACAAGTCCCAGGGGCAATCACTAAGTGTTTGTGATTAATCTGGAAAACCATGTTTCTCACAAGGTCAATTGTATGTTGCCTGTTCCCGGTGTTGGAAAACCATCAGATCTGTTTTCTTTGTGCCAGGTAATCAAGCAAAAAACATCGTATATCACAAAGCACTACAATGAAAATAAAACTGATTTTTTGTTAATAATTATGATTCACCATGATTAACAATAAAGCGATTACTTACTTTTAAATGCTTATATATATATATATATATATATATATATATATAATATGTTTTATTTAATTATATTTGTTATTCACAACGCCCTATCACCAGAGGTGACGGTTCTGTCAGGAGAATTTTTTGCCCAGACTATAAAATATGTGGGGAAAAAAATTCACATTACAAAATCTTTTTTACAGGACGAAGTGTGTCGGGTCCGCTAGTATTATATAAATTTACCTGGGAAATATGTGCTACTGGTGTTCTCACCATTCTTCATTACACAAGCCTGTTCTTTAAATAGTGAATAAAATAATTATTTAATATTATTTAAAATTATAATTTTTTGTCTTCAAATATGGTGTCAAATATTTCATGAACTATGTTCATCCGTGATGAAAATATTAAAAGTGTGCAATTCATTTCTGTGCACTAATGAGGAAACGTAAAAATTCAGAAACGTCAGGAAGGATACGTCAATCTATTTGTTGGCCAACTCCTCACAAACAAATTCCAAAAACAGTTTGAATTTTTAGTTCATGCCGCAATAATAATAATATTTTTTGAATGTCGGGAGCCTTAGTCTTAAATATTAGGCATAAAAAAGGCATGAAATAGGCATTATTGGAGCAACAAGTCGCTGGTTTTAGATTTTATTACGTTTGTTACGTGATAAGATGCGAAATTAAATACATGATTAATCAAATTAAAATTACTCATATCTATATTGTTAGTACAATCATGTTAATAGTACATATATTTTACCATTCCTTCGGAAATATGTATATATAACATATGTATCATGT
>BOPP01000144.1:1968537-1985582 GCA_017312745.1 Gryllus bimaculatus
AGTGTGTGCCTGAGGAAAGAAGATGTAGAACACGTATATAAAACGTGTGAGTTGCACCATCTTCTGAGATCATAGACACTTTCCGGTAGCGAGTTGGCGATTCTGGGAACTGGGATTAAGGGAACAAGTAATATACAATTTAGCACCCCTAGTGATATGTAATTTCCTTTCCGCATTGAATATTAAAGAGATAGTTACTGTTACTTGGGGTTAAAGAGAAAGGAAATATTTTACCTGTTAACCCTGTTTTGTTACGCTCGTAAGTACTGAAGTTCACAAGGCGTTCTTGCATCAAGCTCTGTAGTGGTTCACGGAGTTTGGCTTCGGAATCCGATACCAACTTTACGTGTGTAATTCAACCTTCAGTACAGTCAGCATGCGCGTATTATTTAGCATTTACCAGCGGGCTAGAATACACTACATAGAGTGGCTCTATGTAGTGGTGGAGGCTCGCCGAACTAGTGGCTCCCATGTTTTTTGAAGTCAAAACATACGAGTGGCAGTGTAACCGTCTGCAAATGGCCCCAAACATGTTGCTAAAATACTTTGTTTTTCAGAAGGCGCTGCTTTGACTGCAAAAAACCTGGTTTGAATTTTCTTCAAATATGTAGACGCTTCAGCCACTCTTTGTAGTATATTCTAGCTAGTTGAGTTATACGCTGGCGATGCGATTTGCCGTGAGACCGCTCGTTTGCAGCTTCTCAAACACTGCACTCCCGTCGCGTCTTATGTGAAAAGAGCTGATATCTGAGAATGTCCACAATGTGCACTGCTGCTTGCGCGGCGGGATATAGCGCGGCGCTATCTCCTGGGCATTTTTGAAAGCAGTTCAAAACTTCGTTTCAAAGAGTTTCATACGAGAAGTGAATTCTCTTTCTGAGAGAGTTTGCTGTTTTGGGAAAAATGAAGACTATCTCGAGCGCGCGGTTTGACGTACTCTTTGCTAGTAATTTTCCCCAAATACTGGTTATAATTGGTTTACGAATTACGGCGTCAAAATTTGAACTTCTGTGACTATGTGCCAACGTGAAGCATTGATTAGCGCACTTCAAACTATTCTGACCGAATTGCTAAACATATATATAGTTTATATTATATATATAGTTTATATTATATACCATAGTTTATATTAATATATATTGAATATATTAATTACCGTCTATCTTCCTCAATCGTGGAAAGCCAAACATTAGTATAGTGTCAGTCTGTTAGAAGTGAGTGATAAGTGTCATAGGAACTTCGCAAAAAGAAAAATAATGTGAGTATTTTTAGAACGTATTATTTAAACTTCCATATAGAATTTATTATCGCAAAACGTTTCATATAATGTAACATAAATGTGTTTAATATTTCTTCAAATCTAACAAGATACTTACAAAATATTTTTATAAGATGTTATAAGCCATTTTACATTTTTTATTATAGAGTTAAAATAAGATTTACAACTAGTTGTTTATAATATTTTTCAAAATACTAATTTAAAAATTGGAAATTTTATGAAATTTTTATCATGTATTATATAATCGAGTGCTAAAAGGGAAAATAGCATTATAATAGAATCTACGAGGGGGATGACACTTTCGTAACTTCCAATCATCATTTCCCTTTCTGCATTTCTGGCCAGGTATTGTGCGTGAAACAAAATTTTGACATTCGTAAGTGGGATTAAGTTGTAAAGAAAATTAAATAATATATTTAGTAGATTTCGAGTTTCTGCTTTTCTAACCATCCATGCTAAGGAGTTGGGAATCCACAGCCATTATCCTTATAAAAAATAGTAGGTCCGAAAGTATCTTGTTTTTTACATCACAATTTAAGGAACATATTTGTAACTCGTGGTTAGCGGGAAGTGATACAGCGTAGGGTCTGGAACGCATCGTTTTCGAGATGTGAACTACGATAACATGTGTTGCAGCGTATTATCTGGTGCGCGTTGCAATTCGATTGATTAATTTACTTTTTGTTTCTGTGCGCGAGAACAGCTATGGCCATTAGTCTCGTAAGTGTAGAGAATGGTATATCCCAGTAAGTGGCAGTATATCTCCCTCGATGGAATGTAAAATTCGGCACTGACCTAAAATTGTATTTACGGTATCTCTCCTGGAGGTACCTCCGCCAGCGAGGCATCGCCCCAGCATTACTATGTTCACAACTTGTCTCCAGATATGCGCAGTTGTGAAGGGCATCTAAAGGCTCTCACAGATCGGCGCGAAAGATTCGCAGCAGATGCGGCGCGGAAAGTTCCGCGCTAGACGCGGCGGCGGAATCCGCGGGACCGTTCACACCGGAGCGTCAGTTATTACTCATCGTTTGGTGACAGTTTTCATTATCCGATGAACAAAAGCAAGGGGAGCTCGATCCAGCTGAGAGCAAAGACTCGAACTTCCACGAAACTCGAGCGGCAGCGGTTGAAACGCGTCTGACTGCGTTCCCAAATCCGCAGGAAATAAAACGCTGCCAATCCGCTGCCGCGTGGATCTGAACGTGCTCCTAAGGCAACACGTGACGCGAAATTGCCGCTGCGAACATTCCGCGTGGACTGCGGATCTTCCGCGCAGTTCTGTGGGTGCCTTAGGTGTAAGTGTATGTGTAAGGGAAGAAGAGGAAGAGACAACGTCGACAAATGACTGATTTTGTGCGGTCTCTGAGTCACTTGTTTAGGTTTCTGTTCCGGTGCTCTTCTGGTATTTGTCAATAAAGACACGGAAAACAATGGAAGAGATCAGCCGGAAGCTAGAATTCTCATCTAGTGTCAAAAATTAGACTCGGAATCCAATTACGGACGCTGCAGTGGCAACCACTGTTGTTCTGAGCCATCTCACTACTCGTAGGACGATTGCATTGTAACTTAGTAGTTTGATAGTCGTGTATTCTATCTAGCAACAGGAGTTGTTCGGGAACTTCAATTAAATAAGTAGAATGCTTTGAGAGTTCGAAGTTTGTAGACCTGCTCCTCAGATCCACGATAGGTGTAGTAGATAAGCTGCGAATAGTTTTCTGATTGTATGCACAAGTACTGGATGTACTAGAACCGAAGTAATAAAAGTTCGTCGTTAAAAAAGAAATTATTATCTTAAGAAGAGTTAACTGATGGTCCGCTTACCCGTGCTTGGCGTTGCTGATGATTGCGACGTTACAAGTGGGATATCCTCATAGCCGATTCTCCAACTTCAACATTTTTCACCTTCAAGTTGAAGCCAGCGAATAGTGTTCTATCCGTCAGTTACACATCGCACAAAATCATCGTTTTTCAGCGTATTGAAAACAGAAATAATGAATCACGTGTAGTCGTGATAGATTTAGCACATGCAATTTAAAAAAAATCATTTTGAGTAACATTTTGTTGCATTTATTAAAATAAATATTATGAGAGTATTCATTGAAATAAAAATATATTTTGATGCTTTTTTATATTTTCCCATTAAAGTAAGAAAATCAGGGAAATATGTTTAATATTTCGCTAATGGTGAAGTGCAACAAACATAAAGCGTCTGAAGCGTTAAAAGCTTAAGAAGTAACTTGTGTGATGTAGGCGTAGGGCCCTCATCTTCTTCTCGTGAACTTCTCCGTACAACGAGCTGAGGACATGGAGAACCCTTTAGATGACCCTTAGCGCTCAAGCTTTTCGGATCAATGTTTTTAATTGTTATTTACATTTTTTACGTTGTTTTGTCAGTTAAACCTAAATTATAAATTAATAAGCGCTGCCAATATAAAATTAAATGTTTTCTAACACCGATGTGATGTTGTCGATGACGAATTCCTAGTTAGAGAGCGAACACGATGGAAACCATCAAAAGTAATTTAGCAAATATATTGCAGATTCACGACCATTCCTGACTTTGTACGACATTTTGAATTTTTTTCTCTGGTTGAAAACCTTGATAACTATACAGCATTGACTGTCAAACATACAATTACTATTTTTTCAACATTTGGTAACATTTCGAAGTCTTAGCAATTGCTGAAATCTACCTTGTCTAATCTTGTGCTGTAGCTTACGTACTACCGGCTCTCATGCGTAGCGAATTTACTTTGTAGTTACTGGGTACATTCAAACAGTTAAAAATTAAGGTAACGTTAAAAAAAATGTCGTGCGTACACCCCATTATCAACCTTTGAAGCTAAACTTTTCCCTAAACTGAGGTGAGTCAAATCAGTTTTGTTGTTCAGTACTGGTTGTCGGATACACATGTGAGCATGTCGGATGGACATTGTCAGTTCCCCAAAAAATAACATATTTTACAATGGGTAGCTTCACACTTTATAGTGGTAACTAGCATAAAATTGGGAATTAAAACGGGTTATATAGATTTTCAGTCATGTTTTCCTGTAATATGTTTTTTACAGGATGCTATCTATCAATTTTGACAGATTCGTATGGAATCCATTTGATATAAAATCAGAGAGTCGCTCTTATCCGGCAGCAGATGGTACAAAGAACTCTCCATCATGACGTCCTATTTCTTTGCTGTCTTTCAACTTCTCCTCACGTTGACTATTGGCTACGCACAGATCTCAGTAAGTAAAACAAGTGCATTTCCAGAAAATCAAATTCAGATATATTCTAAAATATATTTTTAATATATGAATTCAAAGATCTGGAAATTGCTACTATAATATTTAATTTAATGGTAGGAATACAACCAATGTTAAAACGTCGTGTATACCAGAATGAAACCTCCGTTAAAATGATTTTCTTTGCACAAAGAAAAATAAACGATGATAAAATATCACAAAATGTTATTTAAATAAATGAAACTTGTGACAAGTGAATACTGATGTTCGTTAGAGACACGAAGTAAATTTTATTGGTCAGTCGATGTCTTTTTATCCTATTACTCTTACTATTTTTTTAGAAATTAAAACGTTTTCTAATTTGGGTTCAATTTAATACAAAAAAATTGGTCTAATTTCATATAACCTACAACTTTTTGGTATTACCCCAAGGTATTACCTCAACCACAATCGACCTCCATCACATTATAATTTAAATTATTGCCATACTAGAATAAATAGATGAATAGTTTCAATTCTCTGTTAGTTGCCATAGTAAAAATACGCACAAGAATAACGTACTTTTCTGTATAGCAGCATTATAAACGAAATTCTCTAGCAATAAATCGTTCATAATAGGACATTTTACGGCACAAATGATTACGTATAAGCATTTTACGACACGAATTATTGCGTCATCACACGGTCAGCCAATCGCAGCGAGAGAATCGTGAGGAAGTGGCGGTAAGTGGATCAGCCGACCACCGTTGCGATGTGATGTCAAATACCCGAGACGTCACAAGAAAGGTTTTTCGCAAAATTAAGTTTGATTCTCTTATAAATTTATAATACTGTAATACAAAAAATAACCTATGATTCTCGTATGTTGCTTTATTGCACTAGTTTGAAATACAATTGGTTGGACTGTGTCACCAAAAGATTGACCTCTCAGAGAAGTGATTATAGTGCAGCAGATGGTAGAAAGATGACTGTTCACATTTAAAAAATGCTCCAAATCACTAAAAAACAGAATACTTGAAATAAAGATGAAAACAAGACTCTTTACTTCTAGTCAGCTAACACTCCAAATCTATTAGAATTTCTAAATTAAGAATGTAATTAAAATCAATTCATCAAAAACGAGAAAATAGAGACAAAACATTTTCATCAACATTTCATAGTTCTAAGCTTATTACTAAAACGGAAAAATGCAGCAGCATGTTAGATGATATTTCTGTTGAAGATAATACTCCTTTGTCTACGAAAAAATCGCAATTAAATAATATAATGTAAATGTTAGATTGATGCACACTGTCAGTCTAAGATAAACGTTTAAAAACTTCTTTATAAGATGTAATATTTCTCTCAGATAATATGTAGAATTTAGTGATGTTTTGTATTGAAAGTAGTATTTGTCCAACCCAATCTATAATGATTTATGAATTTAACTTTGTTCCATTTTAGGAAAACCATGCAGTTGATGTCTGCGCAAAAAAAGTTCCTGGTGTAAGCTGTAAGTATTTAGTGCGATGTAAATTGCGTTAGTTTCACAATTTATCATATATCTTTTGTTATATTCAAAGATTTGACTCTTAACAATCCATCAAATGAAACGCATAAAATGTCTACTTTCTACTTATCTCAATGTGAGCCCGTTCGTAAAGTAGCTACGTTTTAAAAGTCAGGATATTCTATACATTTTTGATTTATTCGTATTAATTAGTTAAAAACATTCAAGTGAACTACGCGCTAATGTTTAACTTTTTAAATTTCCTGTTGAACTAGTCCTGTAAGCAACTTTAAATATAGAGATATGTAATGGAAAATCATGGTTCATTCTCAAGGTATTAAAGTTCGCAAGGCATACTTCTAATTCGTATTATACGACTTTTACAATGATGTATCATTTGAATAGGGTTAGAGGGAAATAGAATTGGATGTGATTCAAATATATGTAGAATGAGTGACCGTTCAAATAAGTGGGAGGTGTTCAAAAAATTTGGTGGATGAAAAATGTCTTTTAGAAAATGTGATAGACTGCAAGGTGGGAGACTTGCTTTTTGTCCCAGATGGAGCGTAAATAGTAGAGCTGGAACATGAATTGAATTGATGCCTTATTTTAAATGGCGAGACTCGGGCCATCAGGACCGCTCTTCCGTCTGACCGCGCAAATTTCGCTACGCTCCTTTCACCAACTAGCGGAGAAAGGAGGTATTTCTTGGACGAAAAAAGGAGAGTTGAATTTAGCTCAGAGGCTACGTCATTTAGGTTTGAGGATCTTTTACATGAAAATAATCTACTAACATGGGACAGCCGGCTTTACTTCCCCTCCGAAGGAAGGCGTACGAAGGATTTAAACCCACGGCTTCGATCGGGCTTGAACCCACTAACATGGGTATAATAGTCCGATACACAAATCGTTACTCCATCGCCGCGCGCGTGGGAGGGATTAAACGTTTTTGGTTGTTTTGAATATAATTTCAGAGACTGATGAGATTTGAAGTTTCTGGTGCATTTGGAAGTTTATTGTGAACCATGGGGCACCGGGTAAACGTCTTATAGTTATTTATGCACCAAGGGCGTTATAATGGTTCTCATCATCGAGTGGCAACAAAATCCCGAGTGCATTTTGGCAACCGAAATCATTAAACCAGTTAATGTCCGTGGTACTACATACACCATTTTATTTTTCATCTAATTTTAAAGATTCAGATTCATTTATTTATTATTTAAATGCATGTTAACTTCAATCAGTTTTCCTTTTCTTTCCCATAATTCCCCTCATAGGTGAACATGTAGTATTATTCAGCTGTTTTCATACATCTCTTGTTACCATAATCCTCTCAATTCAGAAGTTATGCAGTGTATAGTGTCTATCTCCATATCGAAGGCAATAACAAGCAACTGGGGGGCTACAGAATGTCATAGACTCTCTTGTAGTTGTTAGTTTTTTTTAAATCTCTTTGGTCTGGGTTTTCGATTTTCTCCACCCCTCATCCTAGCTGTGAAATTTATTTTTTTCAATTTTTTGATCCCCTAATGGCACAACTGAAACATTACTTTACGAATATAATAGAAAAAATAAAACCTCGTCATATGTGGAAATTTTAGTTGAATTTCTAGCAGTTTTTTGAGAAAATTTCTGTTCATTGTATCTAAAAATGCGGTATTTGAAGGTAGTTTTCACACAAAACTTTTGAGTTTCGGGAAAACTTCATACAAAAATTTATAATAACTGTACTCTCAAATACAACCATGTATACACATTCCTGGTAATTTTAAATAAAAGACATGAAAGAGGAAAGAAAACATATTTGTGTTTACAATATTAATATACTGAAGAGCGACATATTGGGAATTTCTACAACGCTTTAGACAGAATTTTTGAAGAATGTTTTGTTAATTGACGCAAAAATCAGTTATGATTAATGTGCAGTGTTTGTTACTACTTTGTTATTGTTTATGACCGGTTTGAACTAAACATTTTTAACTACATGCGTGTACGTTCTTTTTGAGTGCATGTAATTCAAAACACTACCAACATAAATCTATTAATTTCAAGGTTAATTTGTTCTCAGTCTTACAATGTCAGTGCATTTTTCGTGTGAGAAGAGCTTCAAAAGTAATCTAACATTTTACTTTTCCTAGATAAGATCTTCCTTGAAGAAAAGGTAATCGAGAACCCTACAAGAGATTCAAAGGTAATTTCGATAAGTATTTTTAATGAAATAATTTTTATCAAATTTAAACTGAACATGAAATTTCTTTTTTATAGTGTTTCTTGTACTGTATTTATGAAGAAAGAAATCTGGTAAGTCCATTTTCTATTTTATATTGTCGTCTATCAGAATGTATTCAATTTCTGTAAGCATACTTAAAGCCACCTTATATTCCTGCCCTTTATATTTTAATTTTTTAGTTTTATCTGCATTACTAATTTCAAATATGCAGATAAATTATCGGAAAACTATTCCGTCTCCGACCGTATGAAGGTGACAAGTGTTTCGTCAGATATCCAAAAACGCAGTCTAAACACATTTAAGGGGACATATACAGCTTAAAACCTCTAAACGATTTGTTTTTTTAAATTATTTTTTAATTTTTTTTTTTAATTTTTAAATTATTTTTCAAAGCCTAATCATGTTAAAACTGTGTAATTTTTAGAATGTATGTAACCAAGTATTATCTACGAAACCATGCTAAAACAAGAACTTCAGTTTAATAGTTTTTGTGATAAATTATAAAATTGACAACAAATCAAAAGAAGAAATTTGTTAAAAATCTTCAAAATTATTTGAGATACAAACTACGTCAGTGCATTAAAAAGTGATTGAATTATTATTTTTAATAAAATACAAAATATTATTTATCGCTAAAACCACATTTTTCGTTGCGGAAGAAAGATATTTCTGTGTGTCAGTTCATTTTCACTGCTGTGGAGTATGATTTTAATAAGGAAAATTTGGAAAAGTGCTAAATAATTAACTGCTGTAAGTTGTATCTACCCCCATAAACAGTTTCGATTTTGACTGAAAAATGCAAATATACTATGTGATCAAAAGTATCCGGGTACGTGACTGAAAATGACTTACCAGTTCGTGGCGCCCTCCATCGATAATGCTGGAATTCAATTGGATGTTGTCCCACCCTTAGCTTTGATGACTGCTCCCACTTTTACAGGCATACTTTCAATCAGGTGCTGGAAGGTTTCTTGGGTAATGGCAGCCCATTCTTCACGGAGTGCTGCACTGGGGAGAGGTATCGATGTAATTCGGTGAAGCCTGGCACGAAGTCGGCGTTTTAAAACATCCCAAAGGTGTTCGATTCGATTCAAATGAAGACTCTGTGCAGGCCAGTCCATTACAGGGATGTTATTGTCGTGTAACTCCCACGCAAGCCATGCAGTATGAACAGGTGCTCTATCGGTTCGAAAGGTGCAATCGCAATTCCCCGAATTGCTCTTCAACAGTGGAAAGCAAGGTGTTTAAAACAACATTCCTGTGCCATGATAGTGCCACACAAAACAACAAGAGGCGCAAGCCCCCTCCATGAAAAATACGACCCCATCATAACACCATTTTGGACGTGTCCGGTACTTTTGATCATGTGTGTATGATTGTATTACCACCCCTAATCTGATATTGTGCGCATCGACTGAATTCTCACACTTAGTGCATTACTGTTTACGACACAATGGAAGCAAGGCTCCAAGGAAAAACACGTTCGCTTAAATTTCACTATTCACATGTTGCATTATGGAAGTGCAATGTTTTTTATTTGTATTCCTGTTATATAAGGATATTTTGAACTGTATTTATAATACAATTGTGAAATAATCGCAATGACTGTTTTGGTCAAAATATTTAATTAATTGCAGCAGTATAGTGCACGAGAATTTTACTTGTTCTTGAGCAATGGGCGTGCTACATTTTGGAAAATTATTTTTGTGGTTTTGTTCATCAGCATTTTTGCTACTGCGTTTTTGACAATAGTTATTGTTGATATTATTGGGTAATATTATTGTTACTAATATTATTTTTATTATCATTATGTGTATTTTTTCTACACCTATTTAGTAAAATGTGTTTCATGAGATATATCCACAATTCTCTCTCTCTAGATGACAGGAAACAAGTACAATAAAGAAGTAATGATTGATGTTGTACGAAATAGCACGTGGAAGAACTTAAGTGAAATGGAAGAAGCTGTAGAGAAATGTGCGAGCAAACCAGGTAAGTTCTATAAGAGACAGAAATGTCTCGCACTAAATAAACTAGTCAAAAGAAAGAAATTGCACCCTTTCTCATCAACTTCGTTGAAATGATATTACCAGCAACGCAATGAAAACATCGTATTGAATATTTGAAAATATTTTCCAGTAATTTCTGAGTGATTTGTCACCAAGACCGTGAGAAACGGTAGAAGAGTATGCAGAGGCGAAACAATTATTAGACTCAGGAATGTTTGGAATGAAATGAACGTAGTTTCTTTCGTCTTTGGTGTGTGTTGATGCAAATGAATATCTTGAGTGATTGCCCATTGCACGTATCAACTGCCACTTGTATAAATATAGTTTTGCTTTAGGTTAGAAGGGGAATTATCTTTAATTCTTATGCTGTATTTTATTGAGCCACTCAACTACTTGTTCCCTATGACTTTTTGGCTGTCCGGCTGAAACCGCGTCGTTGGCTGAATGGTCGACGTTTTGTCTGTCATGTCGTGGGCTTCCTCAGGGCAATGACGCAGCGACGTTACACCACCGGTTCGTAGGCTTCCGCGGCCGGAGTCAATGCATTCTTGGCTATCCGGTCAATTGACTGAGACGCGGCTCATCCCGGATAGCCAAGAATGCATTACACCTCCGGTGTTTGATAGGCGAAACGTCGGCCTCTAAGCCAATGACGCGGTTTCACCCGGAGAACAAGACGTCATGAATTCGAGCGCCAGAAGCTTACGTGTGTACTTGTTTCCTTGCGAGTGATAAAAAGGTACCCACCTTTTTCAGGCGAATATTCGTTTTTATGTCGGATTTTTCTCCGCGTGGGAAGTCCGGTGCCCATCTTCTCAATAGCTTGCGACGTTTTTTCATCTGCAGGTATCTCCACAACCGAAGCAATGCTCCATGCGGAGTACGCTGTAAACTTCCAACATGTACGGTAGTGTACTTTTTACAAGTGCATAAGTGTGTGTGTGTGTGTTAGGGGAGAGGACGGGACGAGACAGAGAAAAAGAAAAACTCACGCCTACCATGTCTCATACAGCATTTTCTTTGCCTATTTATTAAAAAACGCGAATACGTGATGGGAGTCGCTTCCCGTTAGATTTTTCTTCCACACTTTGGTAGTCGTCTTTGGTGGTTTGTCGACATATCAAGTTGGCTAGTACTGAAAATCCACCAAAGTTTGGGATCGAATAATATGACCTCCGGGCCAGTGACCGTGCAAGAGACGATAGCAATCACTGAGCCGTCTCATCAGGTAACTAAGTCGGGTGATTATTACATCTGAATAAGGGTTCTAGATGCTGACTGGACTCAGCAGTTATTTATGTGGTTTTCTCCAATCAATTCCTGAAGGGCGCTACAGTAGTTTCATCAAGGGCTGCTCAAATGCATGCAATTCACGCATTTGGACACCTCTTTCTTAATCGTATCTGCCTGCATTGTTTTATAAAAAAAAATTCGTTGCACCAGCTACTAATTTCAACCTAAAACTGTTTCAAAATTCCTCAACATTTTTAAATGTACTTGATGTCACCTTTCAAGATGTTATAGTAAACAACATGAAGTTCTAATATTGTTACTGCAACAGTTTAAGGAGAAAGTTTGAACTAGCTACCGATTCGTAGAGCTTATCCATACGCGCTCGTTAGGCAGATAACGGTTACGTTGGTCTCTGACTTGATGCCTTCCATACACCATCAATTTCATAATTAAAAGGGTTGGTCTTCAACTTACCACCAGTGTGTAGACTCAAATAGTTTTAATCTCTCGTATACATGTAGTAATTTGTTTGGTCCAGAGAATGTTAACTAATGCTGCGAAAAATCGGGTTCGAGATTTCGACACAAAAACACATTTGAAGTCTACTGATACTGAAAATGTTTTGTTTTGTTTTTTCCCAAAAAGTCCGTTTGTCTGCGCAGTCTCTGAACAACTAGCGCCTAGCGTGCTCAATAGCGTTTTTAATCATTGCATCTCAAATGCAAATTATTTCCAAAGAAGTTTCTCGAAATCTCAAAACGTTTCTTTGAAAATGAGTTCAAAATAGCGCTGTTTTGGAAAATCTCATGCGGCATTCCTTTAGAAACCGGCTCAACATTTTGTATTGAAAATGTACTTATAAAACCACGTATTTACATACCTATTCTGTAAGTCGTACTCCAACTACTCTTAAGGATCCAATACTCCCACACGGTTTCTTTGTTTTATAATTCTTTATGTTTTATTTTAGAAGCTCAGGATGAATGTGAAACTGCGTACGCGTTCTTCCTATGCACAAAATCAACGTATCACAAGGTAATGCAATTAATTAAAAGTATTAAAATTGTAATTAAGTTAAGTATAGAGAGGAATACATAAAGATATGAAAGGGGACTTTGTTTACATTTATGGGGAGTTGTGTAAATGTAACTGCAAATTGCGTTAACATAAAATCATTTTGTTGATATTTACCTCGTATTACAAATATATAATATAATGTGCAATGATAAATAATGTAGAATGATAATAAAATACTAAAATGGTTTCTAATATAATTTCCTAATCTGGTTGGAGGAACATTCAACAATTAACAGTTCCTAACGTCATTGCCTCTAAATCTATTCACACGTGGACGAGTTGCCCCAATTATTCTCACGTGGACGAGCTGCCATAATTCATAGAAGTAAATACAATAGGCTTCGTTTGAGACGATTTCTTTGTGAAAACGTTTAGTGCAGTATTGAACATCGGAAAAGCCTAGAACAGTACATGCATGCCAGATTCAACCAGAAAAGTGAAGTCAAAAAAATTAAAACAATTTTCCAAAAGAGCTTGTTTTGAAAGTCAACGTACACCTCGTGATTGGACTTATTCAAGGGTTAGCAATCAGTCTCAAAGAGAAGAAATAGCTTTTTTAGGAATAAACGAACTTTATCTATTAAATCTATTGTACAGTCGCTCAATATTCAATCACTAAGTCTGTGCATCTCTTCTTTATAAAAACGTTTAGTTTTTCTAATTCACAAGTTCAAATATATTTATCTCCCCTAGCGGCACAAAAAATACCGTAAAAATACATACGGGCTATATTATCTCAAACGTATCTGATTTGATTCCTGAAAATAAATTAATAATAAGAACAGGTAAATAGTTTCGACATTTCTAAGCCACTTAATCAAATATCCTACTAAAAAGTGAACAGTTGGTCTGCATTCAACAGACTTTTCAGTTTTATCAAATTTGAATAGGAAACATTTTGATATAAGCAATTAAATTACGTAAATTTCAGTCTCGTAAAACTAGTAAGTCCTCAAAAGTTGCGCTGTGCGTATTTTCATAATATTCATTCAAGTTCATGGCATAATATTCTGAAGGTGGGCGAAGGTAAAAATGTCAAACGGCACGCCTTTCCTATTCTTGAGAGCTTATGCAGGCGCTGATTAACCATCTCTGATTGTGTCATCACTTCTTAAATTATAAAGATATTCAAAACATGCGAGAACATAGCTATAAGTTTGCACATTTATCCTGTTTAGTCAAGCGTTGTAATATCCTGTTCATTAGCGATTAGCAAGTATAATCCTTTAGTGATATTTCTCTGTAACAAAATTATTACTGGCTACTGCTACTCTGTGCTTGCTGCTTCACTTTAACGAGATCTTTTAGAGAAGCACGAAAACCATTATGAACATTTCTTGAAAACAGTAATAGAAAATGTATTGAAAGGAAACTTATATACTAACATTTCTCTGCGAGTGTATTGATTAAAAATGTGGGTTGTTGCAGATTAACTATATAATATTAATTCATGTTACAGAATGTTGTGAATTGATAAACACACATCAATTGAACAAGGAAATTACCCTAATACATGCTATTCAAGACAAGGAATGTGAAAATTATAAATAATGCATGTATTACATTCAAATTGTACTTCAATACCATCAAAATACTGAATTAAAAAGATGCAACCTACAAAGTTTCTTTTATTAATAATAACCCTCACCTCCTAAATATTTTGCTTTCAAGGATTATATAAGTGGGCACCAATATTTTTGTAAAACTGTAGTTTTGTAAATATAAATTAGGAATAAAAATATTTCATTAAATAGTGGTGATGTCCCTTTCAAAAGTTTTCTTCATATTTTTCAAATATTTTGTCACTTTTAATTCTAAGCTGCATTTTAAAAACTTGTGGTCCCACATATATTATTAATAGTATATCAATTTTCAAACGTCACTCGTAATCGAAATGAAAGAGAACATATTTTTTAAGTTAAATATGGTTTCGAAAATAGTGTATGAAATATTGGAAGGAAAGAAAGAAAGAAAGAAAGAAAGAAAGAAAGAAAGAAACAATGTCAAGCAATATTTAGGGATTATTTCAGATCTATGACAAGGTTTTTAAAGTGAAACTTGTATTGCCGCGGGTATGACAAATCAGCCTGAATCAGGAGACAGTGAAACAAGTAGTTTTCGCTGAGCCCGCATTCGGCGATGGCTGCGCTGTTGCATGTAGGCTACGCAGAGAACACTGGTGGCCACTGTAAGAACTTCATCGACAGAGCGTGTCGCGTTATTAACTGATGCATTCATGTTAGTCCACTCATTGCGTTATTCACTAACACATATTGTGGTGTAGTTTGGATTTTTGGATTCTTTTAATTTTTTTGTTCGCTGAACAAGAATCTTAAGTTTTCCAAAATGTTCTTTGGGATTTGAGTTAAACAAAAACACATAATGTTTTGCCTATCTATAAAAAAACAATTGAATTTGGTAAAAAGTACTCTTTGTACAAAAATTCTACATTAGGTTTTCTATAATTTAGTTATTTATGTTATTTTTTTCAAGCACACGGTACATGCGTAACTCGTAGTTGAAGTTTCACAAACTTTTCCTCAACTTACTGTACGTTCGGCTACTAATTGGAATGTCAACCAAAAACATTGTCACTTTCAATATAACTGCTTTACTAGTACGCGAAAGTCGTTCAAAAGACTAGCAATTGTAATACATATCGGTATTAGAAGCAGCCTACAATTTGCGCAAGTTTTTGTAGAGGCACCAGTAGTCATTAGATTTTCTCTTTAGGAAACTGGTTGCAAACTCGAGAGTATTTTGTATTTAACCAAATCCAACACCATCTTTAGTCGTGAATTTAGAGTATATTAAAACAATCAACTGTTATTAACACTAAATAATTAATAAACAAATATTTCTACTAACATTTAGATCATTCTATTTACTAATTCGTCTAACATTCTATTCAATCAGTAATAGCCAATCACTTTTCTAGTTCTTGAAATCCTTGATACCAAAAAAGTCCCAAAACATACAAGTAACTGTTATATTGATAATATACATACTAATAGGTCATTTTCAGCTTATTCTTTGGTATAAAATAAGGATAACAATAACTTATCTTCGTTTTAATTCTCGCCACTATAAGGCTTAAGCTCTTCGTTCTGCAAGTCTCAAGCCAGTGTGAACCGTCAATATTTGTTTCTAATTTTGTTCTTAACGCAATCATTACTTTCACAGTGTTCACTATAGTTACCCTACTACTTACCATTTATATAAAATAAAATTTCGTATCTTTTTAAAAATAATTTCAGAAGTAAAAACATATTTTATTGAAATGTTCCTTTTCATAATATTTCTAGATAGGGGCTGAGCTATCTTCCTGTGCTTCGGCCCAATGTATAACTACGCAGTGGGCTTACTGCATAATCTTTCTCATGACTAATGAGATGACAAGAGGTCAACCATACATTTAGTGAATTAATTTTGTTTTACAACTTTATTAAAAGACAACAGTTGAATAATACAAATACATAATATACACAATACACACAGTACATACATAAAAGAATATGTTATGTGCTATATAATAAGCCTTTTCTTGTTGACCGGTTAAAAACATTAAACGGCATCAAGTCAAAATGTGTCAGGGAACCGATTTGTTGGGTTGGCTTACACAGGTCCTGGGTCCCTTATTTTTTTTAACAATGCATTTCGTGTAGTAGTCATATTTCGTGTAGTTGTATAATACCGACATACACTTAATTTTGAAGCTACTGAGATCGAGCTACTGCGGTGGTCTCCCATGTGAGGCTTTTCTGCAAGACTACATGAAACATGTTTTCAATTTATGTGAGTAAATAAAGAATTGAAACATTATTCAAGCTTGGACTGATTTCCGGCTCCGCATTCTAAGGAAATTATTATGTCTACTTACGTCAAGCTAATGTCATCCTGTCCAAGGACTTGTGTAAGCTAACCCAACAAATGCGTTCCCTGACACATTTTGACTTGATGATTTTTAAAGTCGCTGATGTTCAATAGTAAAATATTCACGAATAAAAATAATCATAAGATAGTCTAATAAAAATAGTTCCCACTGATGAAATTTGTCAAAACTACAACGAAGATGCGTTCAAAAATTTAATAGTACCAATTGGTGCCAACAAACTCGTGTCCCTTGCTGCTGGAACTAAGACGACTGAAGAAAAAAGGAAGGGGAAACCTCTCGATGCCACTTAACACCAAATTCGAAGAAAAAATGTCATGGGGTCTGATTCAGAAGATCACTCCCCGAAACGTAATGCCAGTGCCATCCCAGGTGGTCTCGCGGGGAGAATAAAGTTGAAGATATTTGCTTTCAATGAGTAAACATTTTACACTTAGGGTAGCAAAGGGTTGCCCAATGCCTTATTGTAACTATCTGTAGTTGACTGATACCAACTGATACCAGTGCCCTCTGCAAGAGGTTGGACACCCGTATTTATATTTATTCTTAGGTAACTGAATTGTAGTGTCCGTGCAGACCGCCGCGGTAGGGAGCAAC